>SNQJ01S0001935.1:250233-268491 GCA_010110895.2 Picea sitchensis | reverse complement strand
GGTCAGATGCCCTCCTCAGATCAATGGCATATATCTTTTGGCATTTCGGAGTTTTCGGGAGTTCGCATATCATGATTCCCAGACTCCTGTGCGATTCAAAAGGGATTTAAACCCTACACATACTCTCTAGATCCAATGGTCACGAGGGTCCACCTTCCCTCTCGAGCATATCCTAATGTTCTAATGCTATTGGTGTGGAGACCTATTTCCTCGTGGCCATAGACTACCCCGACTGTGGTTTCACATGCCGCTAAACCTCCTGAGCTTAAAAACTTGTCAAGTAACTCCTTAACACTTCGGGGCAAACCAAGGTCTGAAATTGGCCTTCTAGACCCAATTTCCCTCACACTCTGGATCCAAGGACTCCTCCACTGGCCCATCTAGGCTCTGTGTTGAAACCTTAGCTCTGATACCAAACTATAGCACACCCTTTTAGCTACCATGGCTTAATCACTCTTAAAAGGAGACTTTAACACCACATGGTACATATCTCATACAGGTATTATATAATCCACATGCATTTAAACAAATAAACACATTCTACATAGAGTATTCATATGAGTTACTGCCATAATTAACAATCAATAGCGTTCATACTAATTCATATATACAGCGGAAATCATTATAACATAAGTAGTAAAGTCATGGAAAAACATGATTAAAACATAGTCAGATACTTATCTTTGAACAACGGTAGTTCCACCAACCGAGTGCAGGACTTCCACGAACCTTCAAGCCTTAGACCACACTGATCATCAGCTCAACATTAGGTCACCTTCTAGTTGGGACTAAGCTCCACCCCAAGACAAGGAATCCTAGGCTAGGCTGAGGTTACAGGGAAAACAACACACAACCACAAGGAAGGAATTCTCTCCAAGGAACCTCCCACACTCACCACCCATAGACCCTCATTCCCCGCATGCCAGTTCCACCCCTAGAGTATACACCTTCTCTATCACCTGGACAGTCCTTCGGCTACTAATCTCCCTTGCCTTGGGCTACAGGAACAGGCCGGACCGGAAGTCTTCGGGCTCTATGGCAACTACAAGGTTCCTTCCAGGAGTTCTCTCCTTCCTCTGCGCACTCTCTCACCTGGAGGGAGTCACTCACAGGTCCAACAACCTGGTCTTCCAACTTAAACCACCTCTCTCACCTGGAGGGAGTGTTGTACAAACTGGCCAACAAGCCACACAGGGTCAAACACTACACGTCCACCACAATCCATGAAAATCTAGACATGAACACCCCAGGACAGCTCCAGACAAGAGAAACAGTATAACCAGGCTTAGCAGGGATGAGACACTTATGTTCTCTCAATTTGGAAACATGGAATAGACTCACGTTCTGGATTCTCAAGGATGCGTGACGAGTTGTCCACACAGGGGTCGATGCAGACTTCCCGGCTTAGAATAGAGAAGGGGTGTACCGACTTTCCAGAACAAACACAGACTCTTTTCCCCAAATCCACGTAAGCTTCTCGTTCAGGGAATATACACATTACTTTTCTCAGATCCAGACACAGACTCTTCGAATCACAGGGATGCACGAAGGTTCTCTATAGGAGTCGGGTTGGTAGTACTATCTAGGCTCTGTACGCATTCAGACAATCAAGTAGAATGGGGAAGGAACCCTTCCCACGGCTCACCTTTACCATTTTATTCGCATGCGTCAGGATTGACACTTGTCACCCATGGAACTGCATGCATTCCACTAGCACGCATCACCCTTGTACATCCTCCCTTGCCAAAACTTAGGATAAAACATAAAATGAACATGTCTTTTTGAGATAATATTAAAATATTATTCCCAGGCTTAAGCCCCCTAAGATTAGCCCGCTAAGCTTAGCCCCCAGGCTCAACACTTAGCCCCTTTCCCACCTTCCAGCCCCTAATTCCTTGCCCACTCTATGGATGCTCAGTCCCCCTTCACTCATTCATCATGGTCAGTCTCCACCTGATGGTGTTTACAACTTTATTAAATGTTTTTTCATATATACAAGTACAAAATTAGGCCCTTGGCCTCCAACCCTTAGGCTCTCTGGCCTAACAATCACATAAGCCCATCGGCTTATACAAACTTGACACACCAGCCTATAACACATATTTACAATTCATTTCATACATCATATTTACAACTGGGCTCGGCCTTGGGGACACTACAATCCCCCTCCCCTTATTTTTGCACTATCCTCAGTGCAACTTTACACAGCATCTGCAAGATTTTCAAATAATTTCAAAAAGATGTGGGTACTCTACCCACATAACATCAGCATGCTCCCATGTCGCGTCCTTAGGACCGTACCAGGTCCACTGGACCTTTACAATCTCTATAGCTCGATTCTGGAGCTGTTTTCTTTTCCTGTCCAATATGCGCACAGGATGCACTTGCAGGACACCTTCTGGTTCCACCTAAATCACATTCCAATCAATAACATGATTAGCATCAGGTACATATTTCTTAAGCAGTGAAACATGAAACACATTATGCACAGTCATAGATGCAGGTAGTGCAAGCATGTATTCAACCGGCCCAATCCTTTCGAGGATCTCAAATGGCCCACAAAATCTTGCTGCCAACTTGGCACAACTTCCCAGCTTTAGGGAACTCCTGTTAGTTTTCACTTTCAGGAAAACATGGTCACCCACTTTGAATTCTCTATGGGTTCTGTTACTATCAGTGTAACTTTTCTGCCTGTCCTGGGCAGCTTTTAGATTATGTTTAATTTTTATAATTTGATCTTCCATCTCTTTGAGCCGCTCAGGACCAACTACTGCTCTATCAACTGGATTATCCCAGCTCACTAGAGTGTTTCACTTTCTTCCATAAAACGATTCGAACGGGCTCATCTTCAATGACGCGTGATACCCATTATTATAGGTGAAATTTACCAAATGCAGGTAGTCTTTCACATACATTCTTAGCATGTCTTCTATTACTCTGTTCACTCTCTCTATCCGTCCATCAGACTCGGGATGATACATTGTGCTAAAGTTCAGATTCATTTTGAATCCTTTGAACAGTCCTTTCCATAAATTTGAGGTGAATTTCGGGTCTCTATCAGACACAATTGTCTTAGGAATTCCGTGAAAGCGTGCAACTTCTTTTAAAAATATTTCAGCAACATCCGCTGCCCTATGGGTGGTTTTTAGTGGAATAAAATGGGCAGTTTTAGTAATCTTGTCCACCACCACCATGATTGAATCATGCTTCTTGCTTGTTCTAGGTAGTCCAGTGATGAAATCCATTGTTACCACGACCCATTTCCACTCAGGAATGGGTAAAGGCTGCAGCAACCCTGCTGGGTGCCTGTGCTCAACCTTAACCTTTTGGCACTCCATACATATGGTGATGTACCTAGCAATTTCTTTCCTCAAACTTGGCCAAAAATAATGGCCTTTGACTGCTACCATAGTCTTCTAGTATCCATGATGTCCAACATAAGAAATGTTATGCATCTCCTTTAGAATTGCCAGCTTCAATTCCTGGACATTGGGTACATACACTCTATTTTTATACAGAAGTAAACCATCAGCTCCCAAGGTGTAACTTTCCTTGGGTTGTGGTTCTTCACACTATTGTAGCTTTGCTACAAGACCTTTGTACTGCAAATCAATATTTGCAGCTTCCCAAATTCTATATTTAATCTCAGTTATGTACATGCTAATGGTTGTAGCATGTAATTTGTGCACTTTTCTGCTGAGTGCATCAGCCACCTTATTTTCTTTCCCTTTGATATGCTTGATATCAAATTCATATTCGCACAGAAACTCCAGCCATTTGATTTGCCTGGCATTTAAGGTCGGCTGATCAAATAAATACTTTAGACCGTTATGGTTTGTTCTCAACTCGAATATCTTGCCCATGAGGTGATGTCTCCATTTCCTCAAGGCGTGGACGATTGCTGCCAGCTCTAAATCGTGAGTGGCATAATTCTTCGCATGCTCCTTCAACTTTTGGGATTCATAAAAAACTACAAATCCTTCTTGGCTAAGAACTCCTCCGATCCCCTCTTGACACGCATATGTGCACACTACATAATCCTTATTTGGATCTGCAATCTTCAGAATTGGAGCACTGGTTATTAGCTACTTCAATCGCTGGAAGCTGCTCTCACATTCTTTAGTCCACTGGAACTTCTTCTCCTTCCTTTGCAAGGAAGTGATAGGGTGATCTATCTTTGAGAATCTGGCTATAAACCTTCTGTAGTAGCCTGCCAGACCCATAAAATATCTAACTTCTCCCACATTCCTTGGCGTTGGCCATTCTTGAATGGCCTGTACCTTCTCAGGATCCACAATGATCCCTTGTCCAGATATAATGTGTCCCAAATAATGAATCTTCCTTTGGTAAAATGAGCACTTGCCCAGTTTTATGTACAACTGGTGTTCTCTCAACACCTGCAACACCATTTCCAGATGTTTCTCATGTTCTTCCTCTGTCTTGGAATACACCAAGACATCATCCAGGAAGACTATGAAAAACTTGTCCAAATAATTTCTGAACACTCCATGCATTAAGCACATGAAAACAGTAGGTGCATTTGTCAGTCCAAACGGCACCACTGTGAATTCATAATGACCTTACCTTGTTCTAAAGGTGGTCTTGCTGATGTCCTCATCCTTTATTCTCACTTGGTGATATCTTGATCGGACATCTATTTTCGAAAATATTTTCGCATCCTTCAACTGATCAAAAAGATCATCAATCCTTGGCAGAGGATACTTGTTCTTGACAGTGGCCTTATTCAACTACCGAAAATCAATGCACAGCCTCAACGTCCCATCTTTCTTCTTCATGAATAGGAATAGGGATCCCCAAGGTGACATGCTGGGGTGAATGTATCCCTTCTTTAGTAGCTCTTCGAGATGCAATTGCAACTCTTTCAGCTCTGGCGTACTCATTCTATAAGGAGCCTTCGAAACTGGAGCTGCTCTAGGCATCAAATTTATAGAAAAATAAATGTCCCTCTTCGGAGGTAGTTCAGGCACCTCCTAAAATATGTCCTTGAATTCTTTGAGTACTTTTTGGTCTTCCAGATTCAAGACTTCATCTCGTGAAGCTTCTTCCACCCGAGCTGCAAATAATTGACAACCTTTCCGGTAACATTTTTTCAGCTACAGGGTTGTGATTTCCCTCACAACCATGGCTCTGGGAATTCCTTGCACTGTTACCTGATTTCCCTCTTCATTCAGGCATGTAAAGCTCTTTTTAGGGAAATCCAGAAGGGCATGGTGCTGGCTCAACCAATCCATCCCAATTAAGCAATCGTATGAGCCTAAAGGAAAAATGTTCAATTCATCCTTAGTGATCATTCCTTTCATGTCCACTGAACAAGACTTAACCAATTCAGTGACCTTCCTCTTGGTCCCTGTGGCCAACTGCACTAACCAAGACTTCTCATGTTTTCTTCTCATTACATGAAAACTTTCCACCACTCTAGGATCTACATAACTATGGCTAGCCCCTAAATCAATTAAAATAACAAGTGGTCGGTTGTTGATCGTACCTTCCACTTCAATCATGTGCAATTGAAATTTTGCTTGCTTGTTGTCCAGGGCTGCGTAGATCCTTGGCATTCTGCTGCCCATATCCTTCACTATTTCAGCTTGATGAATAGTCTCGACAGTTCTTGCTTTATCTTTTCTGTGGGGGCAATCTCCGTACCTATGATTCCCTTTACAACCCCAACACTCCATAGGTCGCAGTCTTGGCATCTGCTCACTCCCTTCAACTTTCCTGGGCTCTCTAAAAGATGACTGTCCCCAAGGGATGTTTCTGAAAGAGGGAGGCCTATTTCCCTTCTGCCTTTGTTCCTTCTTAATCCTCGTCTGGTCATCCCAAGCCTTCTGAAAGGTAGGCTTTTCTCTTTGTTGTTCGTATAGACATTTAGCCTTTCTTATGGTTTCTTCCATGGTCTTAGGATTGTCATACTGAATCTTTCCACCAATGGAAGGTGGTAGTCCACTCAGATACCTCTGAGTTTTGACAGCCTCATCCTTGATGAATGGAACATACTTCAGTAGTTCCAGAAAACTTCATTCATACTCATCAATGGGCATGCTGCCCAACTTGAGTTCGAAGAACTCCTTCATCTTTCTATCATAATACCTTTTAGTCAGGTATTTCTTCACGAAATACCTCTTAAATTACTTCCAAGTGACCTCTTTCTCTCTGATGTGTTGCACCTGCGCAAACTGATCCCACCACATGGATGCTTTTCCTTTCAGTTGATACATTGCAATTCTTTCTTTTGCATGGGCGGAATAATTTTGTAGTTGGAAATATTTCCTCATGCCAAGCAACCATGTCTAGGCATCTTCCTCCTTCTTATGTTCTCCATCAAATGTTGGAGGCTTAATTCTGTTCATCTCCCCTTTCAATTCATCCTTTCCAGATTTTCGTTGTTTTCTGGTAGGGGACGGGCTTGAACTACTATGTGTCTCCTTGCAAGAATGCTTCGGGGAGAGAAGATAATGTCTGTTACCACTCCTCGATCTCCTCCTCCTCTCACGGGTTCTGACACTTCTTGATATGCTTGTGTCACTCCCTTTTTCCAATTTCTTTTCTATTCTTTCCAGGCTCTTCAACATTTTTAAGTTGAATTCACCCTGCCGATCCATGATTTTCATGAGCTTTCGACTATCATCTAGGCGAGCCTGGGCATATTTCTGCAATATTTCGATGAGTTTCATCATATGTTCTTCCTTATCCATCTCTTTTCTATGCCCATTATAGTTTGTTCCTTCGACTCCTAGGTTGACATCCTTTCCTTCCCGTTCGTCTTTTGTTTCGGGGGTAATCTGCACTTTTCCCCACTCCATACTTGGCGTTGTTTAACTGGAGTCGTGACCTTCGTTGAACTCTGCACATGCACTGTGCAATTAAATTTGAAGTTTTCCAGGCCATCACTCCTTCTGGAATAATCCATAACATTTATAAGCCAATACGAACAAGTAAGAAAGACATTTTGATTCAAATAAGTTTTTTGAGCTCTCGTTGGGCTCTGCAAATTCTGGGACTTTAGACTTCGGAATCTTGGTCCACGAAGATCCAACAGTTAAATATTCGTAACCAAAGTCACCCTTTTTGTAACTCACAATCTCGCGAGTTCGTGACTCGAAGACCCTCGACTCATTTGCTCTAAACGCCGATACCCGAGATGTGACATGGGTATGGCTCCCTCCTCGCTAGCGTCTGCTACGCATGACCATAGTCTAGGACTAAGTGCTAGCACTCTTCGCTACTTGCACCTTTGTGAGTTGTGGCATCCAACCCTAGTACCTCCCTTTCACGAAACCCTGAGAAGTGATGTTGACTTTTCTCCTCTCGTTCTTGCTACTTCGTGACTTCGCGAGTTTCAATGTTGAGCTCCCATGCCCTTATCTCGTGAGTCCCCAAAATCGCAAATTACTTTATTCTCCAGGCCCATAGCACAGGTGTCGCCCTTCACCACCATGGCATGTGGTACATTCAGGAGGGTCCACGTCGCTTTTAACGACGTCATCGGGTCCCACCACTCTCACTTGTCTTCTCGACTCACTGGAATGTGGTATGCATTCATGCATCCAATTCCAATCCAAACATGGAATCCAACAGTAAGATCCCCTCCTCAGATCAATGGGGTAGATCTTTTGGCATTCTGGATTTTTCGGGTTCGCATATCGCAATTCCCACACTCCTGTGCAATTCCAAAGGGATTTAAACCCTGCGCATACTCTCCAGATCCAATGGTTAGGAGGGTCCACCTTCCCACCTGAGCAGATCCAAAGGTTCTAACACTATTAGTGTGGAGACCTATTTCCCCGTGGCCATAGACCACCCCGACTGTGGTTTCACACGCCGCTAAACCTCCTGAGCTTAAAAACTCGTCAAGTAACTCCTTGACACTTCGGGGAAAACCAAGGTCCAAAATTGGCCTTCTAGACCCAATTTGCCTCACACTTTGGGTCTACTCCACTGGCCCATCTAGGCTCTGTGTCGAAACCTTAGCTCTAATACCAAACTATAGTGCACCCTTTAAGCTACCATGGCTTAATCGCTCTTAAAAGGAGACTTTAACACCACATGGTACATATCTCATACAGGTATTATATAATCCACATGCATTTAAACAAATAAACACATTCTACACAGAGTATTCATATGAGTTACTGCCATAATTAACAATCAATAGCGTTCATACTAATTCATATATACAACGGAAATCATTATAACATAAGCAGTAGAGTCATGCAAAAACATGATTAAAACATAGTCGGATACTTATCTTTGAACAGTGATAGTTCCACCAACCGAGTGCAGGCCTTCCATGAACCTCCCAGCCTTAGACCACACTACTCATCAGCTTAGCAGTGGGTCACCCCCGAGCTGGGACTAAGCTCCACCCCAAGACAAGGAATCCTAGGTTGGGCTGAGGTTACAGGGAAAACAACACACAACTACAAGGAAGGGATTCTCTCCAAGGAACCTCCCATGCTCACCACCCATAGACGCTCATTCCCCACATGCCTGTTCCACCCTAGGATTATACACCTTCTCTGTCACCTAGACAGTCCTTCGGCTGCTAATCTCCCTTGCCTTGGGTTACAAGAACAGGACGAACCGAAAGTCTCCGGGCTCTATGGAAGCTACAAGGTTCCTTCAAGGGGTTCTCTCCTTCCTCTGCGCACTCTCTCACCTGGAGGGAGTCGCTCACAGGTCCAACAACCTGGTCTTCCAACTTCAAACACCTCTCTCACCTAGAGAGAGTATTGTACAAACTAGCCAACAAGCCATACATGGTCAAACACTACACGTCCACCACAATCCACGGGAATCCAGACACGAACACCCCAGGGCAGCTCCAGACAGGTGCAACAGTATAACCAGGCTTAGCAGGGATGAGACACTTCTGTTCTCTCAATTTGGAAACATGGAATAGACTCACGTTCTAGGTTCTCAAGGATGCGTGATGAGTCGTCCACACAGGGGTCGATGTTGACTTCTCGGTTTAGAATAGAGAAGGGGTGTACCAACTTTCCAGAACAAACATAGACTCTTTTCCCCAAATCCATGCAGGCTTCTCATTCAGGGAATATACACATCGGTTTTCTCAGAGCCAGACACAGACTCTTCGAATCAGAGGGACACACGATAGTTCTCTACAGGAGTTGGGTTGGTAGTACTATCCAGGCTCCATACGCGTTCAGACAATCAGGTAAAATGGGGGAGGAACCCTTCTCATGGCTCACCCTTGTCATTTTATTCGCATGCGTCAGGGTTGACACTTGTCACCCATGGAACTACATGCATTCCACCAGCACACATCACCCTTGTACATCCTCCCTTGCCAAAACTTAGGATAAAACATAAAATGCACATGTCTTTTTGGGATAATATTAAAATATAATTCCCAGGCTTAAGCCCCCAAGGCTTAGCCCCCAGGCTCAACACTTATCCCCTTTCCCACCTTCCAACCGCTAATTCCTTGCCCACTCTGTGGATGCTCAGTCCCCCTTCACTCATTCATCGTGGTCGATCTGCACCTGGCGGTGTTTACAACTTTATTAAATGTTTTTGCATATATACAAGTACAAAATTAGGCCCTTGGCCTCCAACCCTTAGGCTCTCTGGCCTAACAATCACATAAGCCCACTGGCTTATAAAAAATTGGCTCAACAACCTATAACACAAATTTACAATTAATTTCATACATCAGATTTACAACTAGGCTCAGCCTTGGGGACACTACAAGAATGCTATTACAATAGTTGAAAAGGTGCTGAGTGAGGTGTTGTTGTTGCGGTTGGAGTAACAACTTCTTTATTTATCATCTTACTGTTGTTTTATGTTGTTTTGGCATCGCAAATCATAGGTTGTTTCAACAACGGGATTTGTGTTCTGACTGTTTTAGCACGTGGTCTCACGCAACAATGATGGCTAATTCTGGCTCAAGGTGCATTTGTTGTGGTCAGTGTAACAACTTTGTGTTGTTGTTTCACCATCGTATACCATGGAGAGTGTAGCAGCTTCTTCTTGTGTGAGTTGTTGTTTCAGCATCATAGACCACAGAGAGTGTAACAGCTGAGTTGTTGTTTCAGCATCGTAGACCACGAAGAGTGTAATGGCTTCTTATATGAGTTGTTGTTTTAGCCTCATAGTCCACAAACTATTTCAGCCATAGGGTTTGCGTGCTTTAGTTGTTTCAGCAACATGCCTCAATGCTAATCTGGAGTTCGAACTGTTTCATCACTTATACATTTCTGATCAACGGTTAAGTACGAGAGTAATGTAAAATTATATGCAAAATAGATTAAACGTATAGTAAAGAGAAGAGACGTTGTATACCTTTAGAAAGATAGGGTAAGGTGATAATGTGAGTTTAAATGTGCGTGAAACAAGGGTGTAAAGGTAGCAAAAAGTGTGAGCAAAAGGGTACATTGTATGGTCCTAACATCCCCCCCAGCTTAAAATGTTGCATGTCCTCAGGCAACTTCACTCTGAATCAAAATCTGAATACCGACTCTAACTGTGCAAGTTACTCAAGCAGTAGTTGTGGAAGGTGATGTCTGTTGGATCTCTGAACCCTTGAATGCATTGTAACCTTTGCCAAGCTGATGTTTTGACCTTCTTGGGCAACTTATAATGAACTTGATATTTCTCTGCTAGCATCCAAAGGATAGGAAAATGAAACTGATACCCTATCCAGCTTTCAACACATTGTTGAACACACTTGATGTAGCTAGGTACCCTGGAGATTGCTATCTCAAGATTAGTGGGGCTAAAAGGATTGTGTTCCTGTCTTTTCTTAGTAGATTGTTGCCAAAACATGTTATTTGCCTGTAGGGAAACAATCTATGTGGATTTAATGAAATGTTGACACTCCTGAAACACTGATGCCTGTAATTGTTGAATGTGTTGAGTCATCCCTAGTTTCTTTAAAAACTGATAATATTCTGTAACAAAGGTGGCAGAATTTTGTGGTTCTTTCCTTATCCAGAGAAGGTGGTTACCCTCATTATGCTTGGCAGCTAGGAAGTCATCCTGCCATATAATCTGATTGTTGAGGAAGGAGGTGAGTGCCCGAATATGGATGTCACCGACAAGAGGGTTAAGGTTAAGCTATCGGTTCTCAGGGATGGACTCATTATGAAAATATGCCTCACAGAGGAGGTGTTGATCCATAGCAGAGGCTTCTGCAAAGGTTTTAACAAAATCTGCTAGATTTAACATTGCATGGGGTCTGCCTTCATTGACTGATTTGATTTGAAACCATGTAAGTCGTTCCATGAGGAACAGAGAGTAATTGCAGGATGGTTTCCTTGCAGCGAATAACTTTTTTGCCAAGTCAAATATCAAGAGAAATATACCTTTTAACTCTTTATTCTATTTCTTATAGGCACAAGATTCCTGGCATGTTTGCTCCAAGTCTTCCTAATTTGAATAGATATGGTTTATCCAGATTTGTCTGTGTTCTTGCAGGCTTTTGGCCTATGTAACAACAGACTCTTTTTTCCATTTACCTATTATTGCCTGCTCATCCCATGGCTGAGTTTGTGTTTCAACATTGCAAGTAGTAGGCTGAGGTAGGGTCTGAGTGGCTTGTTCCACAAAAGTGTGGATATTAATCTGGCTAGGAGGGGAAGATTCATCAATAGGCAATGTGTGTATAGCTTTATTAACAAAAACAGGGGCTTCAGATTTGACAATTGTTGTAGGCCAGGGTTCAGTCTTAATTTTGGAAGGTCCTACTGGTTCTTGTGTAACAACAAGATGTTCTTCTTTGACTGCAAAATTCGAAGGTACAGAGGAAGCTCCTGGCATTGGAATTTGAATTAATTTGTAGCCTGCTTGATAATAAATGTCCCCACATTGACTGCACATATATTCTCTACACGGATTCTCTGTTGTAGTTCCCTCTGACATGGTTTCTATGCGAGCTAGGGTGTACAAGTTAAGTTCCTTCTCATAGGCTTCCTTTTCCATGGCTAGCTCTTGCTTATAGGCTTCCAATTTAGACCTTAGGAACTCATTTTCTTGTAGGAAAGAGGCCATTGTTGGTTCTGGTTGAGGGGTGACTAGTTCTTGTGTAGTAGTCATAGTCGCATTAGTTGGTTCTTTTGGAGTAGCTACAGGATCGACAGTTGATTCTTGTGTTCCAGCTTCTTGATGTAAAGAAAGTAATGTTGCAGCACCCTGGGCCTCTGATTCCTATGTCTCAATAACAATATCAGCAATTGGTTCTTGTGTTTTAGCTGTAGCTGGTTCTTGTGTGACAGCTATAGTTGGTTCTTATGTTTCAACAACTAAATGAGTAGTTGGTTCTTGTGTTTTAGCTACTAAATGGGTAGTTGGTTCTTATGTTTCAGCTACTGAATGAGTAGCTGGTTCTTGTGTTTCAGCTACTAGGTTTGAAACAGATGATGTCGCAACATATCGGGCCTCTGGTTCTTGTGTTTCAGTGCCCGTGGGTGGAATAGGTAAAGATTCTGGAATTTGGGATGTTGGAGGTGTACGGGGTATTAGTCGGATGGGTTGGGGGTTTAGGGCAGTGGTGGTAGTGGCTACCCTTGTTGAGGTTCTTGTTCGTTTTCTTTGTAAAAAGGGCAAAAAGAAAGGAATTTGCTTTCGTTTACATGGGGGGTTTTCCTCAATGATGGGACAGGGAGAATTGTTTGGTTCAGAATCATCGCTAAGAATATGAAGGGCAGGAGTGGATGATTTTGGTAAAATGTGGGGTGGGCTTGGTATGGTAGGGGGGTTAATTGGATTAATTGGGTCTGTAGGCGGACTATTAGGTATTTCTAGAGGGTCTGGAGGGTTTTGTGGTTTTTGTCCATGAAGATTTTCAGAAATTTCAACAGCTTATTGGGGATCTATGGGTGGGTTTTTTAGTGGAGGGTTTTTTTGGGTGAAACCCTTTTGGATGAGTAGTTGGACGAGACGGTGATGGGTGAGTGAGAAGGTGGGATATTTATCCTTTTTACAGTAGTGTGACATATTTTTAATACATTCGAGCAGATAATAAGGAATGTTGACCAATCTAGCATGTCGTAAATGAGACAACATGACAAAATCATGCTGGTAGACCACCTAATATCGGCCTTCACAGGTAAGGTAGTGCTTGAAAAACTTTGCAACTTCTGGCCATGGAGGTGGCAACGAGCTGAGTCAGACACCCCGCCCTTTAGGCTCAATTTGTTCCCCTGGTAAGAGGAAATCTTGCTAGGTATTAAGAATGATATGTTTGTGGCTGAACATGTGAATGCCATTGGTAGGGAGACCTGAAACTTGTGCTATATCCTCTTCTGTAACTAAAATCCAAACCCCTTAAACAATGGAATGATCTTCCTGGAGATTTTGAGAAAATTAGAGAACCTGTTGTTGATCAAATCCCTGGAGCCTCTGAAAATAACCGAGCCATCCTGCCTGCAGTAAAAGTTGGTAGGCTTCTGGATATAGTTCTAATAGGGGTGTCATGGCGGGTTCGTAATGTATAACAGAGCCTCCCATAGCTAACAGATCAGTAAAATACACCGTCAAAGAGTTGAGTAAAAACTTATGTGCACAGTGAGTTTTCGGGTGAAGGCATGCAAATGGTGGTGAAGCAAACGAACGGATGGTAAAAATGAATGATGGTGGTTGATGGTATAAAAGTTCGATATTTCCTCCCCCCCCCCCTTCAAGTGCAGCTAATAATGATTTTACATGAGTGGTAATAATGAGTTGGAATCTTCTCATTAACTATATCTTAATTGTATTTACGTATAAAATTTACATACCTCACCTTTACCTTTTGATTTGTACTTCAAATAAAAGATAGTGCCTGTCCATAATAGTTCTACAGTAGCCATGGCGGAGACTTTTGATTTTTAGAGGAATTGTATCAAGGATTTGTTTGACTCGAAAGACAAAATGCAGTATGAGAGCGCAAGGCTTATTGATAGAGAATACTGAAAAGTTAGTGTTTCAGCAATGGAAAAATGGCGAAAGGTTGCGGACAATGGTGTTTCAGCTATGGGGAAAATGTGAAAAATTATTGAACAATGGTGTTTCAGCAATGAGAAAAGAAGGGCGAGAAATTGTGGAACGGTGGTGTTTCGACAGTGGGGAAAAGGCACAAAGTTGTTGAATAGTGGTGTTTCAGCAATGGAGAAAGTCAAAAATTTGTTGAACAGTGGTGTTTCAGCAATGAAGAAAATGGCGAAAAGTTGTTGAACAGTGGTGTTTCAGCAATGGGGAAGCTTGCCTCTTCTTGAAGTAGGATCTTCCTTTCTTGGTAGACCTTTTCTTTCATCGAGAATCTACAAAAATCAATTGTAACATGCCATTTCTTGACAGGGATTATTAGGATAGGCCTTATTAGTAGAGTCATCAATTGTGAGGAGCCTTACTATTCCATTGGGGAAAATAGTGTCTACTTCGTAAGGTCCGAGCCATCTTGTACATAGTTTCCCTTGAAATTATTTGAACCGAGAGTCATACAATAGGGCCCAATTACCTTTTTGGAACTACTTATGCCTGATAGTTTTGTCATGCCATTTTGATCTTTGCTATTGAATCATGGTTGTTTGATGAATGGCATCTAGTCTTTTTTCATCCAATTCATTAAGTTGTTGCAACCTGGTTGTCTGTGCATCGGTCAAATTAAGGTTGACAGCTGAAGCAGTCCTTAAGGTTTTGATTTCAAATTCCACAAGAAAGACAACACTCTTTCCATAAACTAATTCATAGGGAGAGAATCCTGTAGTATTTCTCCAGGTAGTTCTGTAGGCCCATAATGCTTCAGGGAGTCTGTGGGACCAATCCTTTCTATTTTCCTTCACTTTTTTTGTGAGAATGGCTTCTATTACTTTATTTGTGCTTTCCACCTGTCCATTTTCTTGGGGGTGGTATGATGTAGTCATTCTATGTTGAATATGATATTTTTGAAGGGTGTCATTAAAACCGTGAGAAGTGAAAGGAGGTCCCCCATCTATAACTAATTCTCTTGGCACTCCAAATCTGATGAAGATGTCTTCAAATAGGAAATCTATAACTGCTTCTTCAGTCGCTCTATGGAGTGATTTAGCTTCCACCCATTTGGTCATATAATCTGTGCAGACCACTGTGTAAACTTTTTGATTGGATGGGGGGTTAATGGGTCCTACAAAGTCTAAGGCCCATCTTTTAAATGGTTCAAGTATTATCTGGGGGTTTAATGGCATTTCATTTCTATGATTAGGTTGTCCCGTTCTTTGGAAGCTATCACAGGCCCGAACATATTTCTTTTCATCTTTAAAAAGTGAGGGCCAATAATACCCCATCCTGAGAATTTTATGTGTTGTTCTTTTATCAGCAAAATGCCCTCCACAAGGGCCACCATGACAAGCTTTTAGTAAATCATAAACCTCATCTTCTCTAATGCACCTTCGAATTTATTGATCAAGTCCTGTGTGGAAAACACACCCACTTATCCAACTATAGCGAGCACTTTGTTGAATGATTCTTCTTTTCTCCCAGTGGGATAAGTGTGGTGGTAACTTCCCTGCATCCAAGTAGTTAGCGATGTCTGCATACCAAGGTGAGTGAGCAGATACTGCAGATAAATATTCATCAGGAAAGGAATCATCTACTAGGGTATCATCTTCAGGTGTTAACCGAGAAAGGAAATCAGCAACTACATTTTCTTTTCTTGGTCTATCTACAATTGTAATATCAAATTCTTGTAATAATAGTAACCATCTGGTGACTCTAGCATTTTTTATAGGTTTGTTCATTAGATATTTGATAGTTGAGTGATCAGTATGGACAAGAGTAGAGTAGCCAGTGATATAATGTCAAAATTTATTAATAGCATAGATAACTGCTAAGAATTCCTTTTCGGTAACTGTATAATTGAGTTCAGCAGGAGTCATATTGTTGCTAATGAAATAAATAGCATAAGGAAGATGATTTTCTTCTTGTCCCAATACAGCTCCTATTGTAGTGTCTGAAGCATCAAAGGATATATGAAAGGGAAGTGTCCAATCAAGTCCTCTAAGAATAGGAGTTGTAGATAACTGATGTTTAAGTGTATTAAATGCTTCCTGGAAAGAATTAGTCCATTTGAACTCATCATTTTTCATTAGTAACACAAATAAGGGAGAAGCTATTTTGGAAATTTTTTTGATAAATCTTCTGTAGTATCCAGCATGTCCTAGAAAACTTCTGACCTCTGTTTGGGTTTTGGGAGTAGGAAGATATTTAATGACTTGTATCTTGGATGGATCCACCTGAGTTCCTTGAGATGAGATAAAATGCCCAAGCACTATTCCTTCACTCATCATCATATGACATTTTTCTATACTTAAGGAGAGGTGGGCTTGTATACATTGTTTAAGCACTTTCTCAAGGTTTTGTAGTGCTTCCTGAAAAGAAACACCATACGGGGTAAAATCATCCATAAAAATTTCCATCGAGTCATTAAGCATATCAGAAAATATTCCTATAACTGCTCTTTGGAAGGTTGTTGGTGCATTACATAGTCCAAATGGGAGAACTATATAAGCAAAAGTTCCCCAAGGGCTAGTAAAAGTGGTTTTATCTTGATCTTGGGGTGCAATTTTGATCTGGTTATACCCACTGAAACCATCTAGAAAGGAGAAAAATTTCTTACCTGACAAATTGTCTAACACCTGATCAATGAATGGTAATGGGAAGTGATCTTTTTGAGTAGCTTTATTTAAGGCTCTATAGTCCACACATACTCTCCATTTCCCATTTTTCTTAGGAACTATTACCAACGGGGAAACCCATTCGCTGTCTGATACAAGATATATAAACCTTGCGTTCAACAATTTTTTAAGTTCTTCTTTAAGGATTTCTCTTAAGTTAGGGTTCATTCGTCGTTGAGATTGGCAGATCGGTCGACAATCTTCCTTGATGTATATACGATGAGTACATAATTCAGGAGAGATTCCTTTCATATCTGTGTAGTCCCATGCAAATGCTTCTTTATGTTCAAGAAGTAACTTCATTAATTGTTGTGTTTCAACATCTGTCAGGTTAGGGTTTATGTTGAGTGTTTTGCTAGGTTCAATTTCCACTAGTATGCTTTTAGAAGAGATGGTGGCAGATGATTGAGGTGGGTTTTCAGAATTAAGGTTTTCCTGATTATCTGACTCCAAAAGTGCAGCTAATTGGTTATGAGTTTCTGGAGTCACAAAGGAAGGTTCACAAATAAAATTATTAATTACTTCATCCTTAGTGGCATCTTTAAGGCTTAAAGCTTGTTCGATATTCAGGATGGTTTGAGTAAGTTGATCATCAAAATCTACCCATACATAATTTTCATTATTAATCAAAGGTGTAGCGTGAGGGTAGAGGGTAAGCTGTTTGGTTTCGTAATCGTTGGAAATTGTGATTGATCCTGATCTACAGCTGATAAAAGCGTCTGTTGTGGCTAACCAATGCCTGCCCAAAATTAGAGGGTGCCCCCCCAACTTTGTTTTAGGTTGTAATACCACAAAGTCAGCTGGATAATTCCATGATTCCAATGAGATAATTAGGTCTTCAATGAATCCCTCCGGTTTGATTGTAGAGCGGTCAGCTAATTCTAGGATAGTTGGGGTGTCTCTGATTTCATTTTGTAGTTGTAACAAATATGAGGTTTCCAGAGTCATAATATTGATAGCGGCACCTAAGTCTACCAGGACTCGAGGGATTATCATTTTTCCAGTTTGTACTGAGACGGTAGGGTGGCCGGGATCACCATATTTAACTGGGGGAACTTTACCTGACATTAGTGCAGACAAGTCACCCATGACATGGACTGTGAGGGGATCCTTAATTTTCCTACCAGGTTTCTTAACACAAATGTCTCGCTTAGTCCTGGCATAAATTGGTACATCTCAGAGTGCTTGTAATAGAGGGATTTTGACATAAAGATTTTGTAGTTCCTCTAGAAGATTGAAAGCCGATGGCTCAGGCATTTTAGTCAAAGCTAAACGCTCAGGAAATGGTGGTTTTGTTGTTTCAACAGCAGTGTTAGAGGATGATTGTACCTGTTCAGGTACATCATGCTCTTTTGTTTCCTCTTTATTAGAAGAGGTAACATCAGCTATGATATGTTCTACTATTCTCCCAGATCGTAAATGAATATCATTGCATTGCGCGGGGAGAAGAGAAAGTGTAGGCTGGTTATGAATATCAATGCACTACACATCTTTATTATTGGGGTTAGGGTTGGGTTGTACAGGTAGTTGGGGCCTCATTATTTGATTGTTTGTTGGAGTACCTGCTGGTAAGGAGAGTGGTTGC
>SNQJ01S0001935.1:224479-250223 GCA_010110895.2 Picea sitchensis | reverse complement strand
TGTTGCATGGGTGGGTAATTCATTTGATTTAGATATTACATTTGATTATAGGGAGGGTAATTCATTTGATTGAAAGAAGGATAGTTATTCCAACGATTAGAATATGTAAATGGCATGTTAGGATTCATACCTTGTCCCCGTGGTTGCCATTGCCTTCTCTGTGTCAACAGATAGACAGCTTCAGCTTCTTCATCAGTTGGTTGTAATGTTTCCTTGATTCCTGGTAGAGAAGGACATTGTTGAGTTTCATGATCCTTATCACAGATGGTGCAGATTGGCTTCTTGTCTAATGGACATTCCCTTCGAGGGTGCTTGTCTCTGCATTTAGAAAAAAAGATGGATAGAGCTGCTTCGGCTTCTGCTTGCTTCTTTTGAATCTGCAAGGTGTCAATTTGTGAGGCAAAAGAGCTTAACATTTCAGTTTTAAAACCTTCAAGTAAATTACCTATTTCAGCTCTTGTTGCTCCCCCACTGGCTGATTTTTGGACTCTTGAAAATGTGGTATCCCTGCTTTCTTGAAGCTCCTCTTGAACATCTTTTACATAAGTTAACAATTTCATTGTATGATTCCTTATATATGTCCCCTTTTCCAAGCATATTCAACATATCTAGATAGTCATCCCTTACTCCTTTTAATAATATAGTTTTAAGAATATCTTTACTTACATTGGGGTGACTGGATCTTTGTAGATTATACTGTAGCCTCTCTACAAAGTCCTCTAGATTTTCATCCTCTTTCTGCATCATCTTAAATAGTTCCTCCCTTTTTTCTCTTGTTCAACAATAGTCCTGGTATTTATTCAGGAATTTATGTTTCATTTGGTCCCATGTTGTGATTACATGGCCTCCAAGACTCATTAACCATCTTAGTGCATTTCCTTTCAATGTTGTTGGAAATAGCTTTAATTTTTTAGCATTGGAAATGTAATCATAACTTCTGCATAATATATCAAACTCAAAAAGGAATTCATCAGGATCCTTTGAAGACAAACCATGAAAGTTAGGTAGTGCTGAGAGTGGAATGTTCTTCATGGGGGCTACCCCTCTAGGAATATCACCAATAGGAAATCCTAATGTGGAGAAAGAGTTTTCATCATTTACCTCTACTTCAGGACCTGCATGTTCTTCATGATGCAATTCTTCATTGTACTCATCCATGTTTTCTTCTGTCTACTCCCGTGCTACACTTGCTCTGTCCTCAATATTTCCTGCTAGTTTCTCGACTGTCTCAGGACTCCAAACTTCTTTCCCTATTTCAAAGTTTGCTTGAAATGAAGGTTGGGATTTTTGTTTCCGAGAGTTTGTTCCTTGAGAAACGGATTCAGACTTTGATATAATCTCGTCAATATAAGTCTTTCTTCCTCATCTTCCTCTGTCCCTGCCACCTGTAGGGTCAGTGTCTTTGGGGTCTCCGCGTCCTCTCATGTAATCTTTGTATCTGAAAAATCATAAGTGCTTTTGAAATCTATAATTACCTTCCCCGACAACGGTGCCAAAATGTTGGTCACTATAATTGTTTATTTAATTAAACAATCAAGTGCTACATAAATTGTCAACCCAAGGAAGTATGTTTATTTCAAAGGTAATCACACACTATATATGCTCAATCTCAAAAGCAACCTAGAGGTGTAGTAAAAACATATTAATCACACCTTGCCTTGAACAAACTGAAGTTCTAACTTGAATTACAAGAAATCAACCTACCTATTGCAGAGTTCAAATTTTAAATAAATGATTAATTAAAGAATCCTATATTACATTTAAAATAACAACAAGATGCTGCAACAGGAAAGACCAACTATCTTGTAATAGAGAACAGGACCCTATTCCCCAAGTAGGAATCTTCAGCACCTGTTTCCGATCATCACACTTGATGAACTCATTTCTTAACTGAAATAATTGACACACGTTGAAGGCTAACTATCCTTAACAAAGAACAAGACCCTATTCCCCAGGAAAAAATCTTTAGCACCTGTTTTTGGTCATCACACATTCATAAAATCATTGCTAATTGAAATGATTGACACACACTGAAGGCTATCTATCTTTTAACAGAGAACAAGACCCTATTCCCCAAGCAAGAATCTTCAGCACCTATTTCTAGTCATCGCACTTTCATAAACTTGCCAAACAGGAATGCTAACTAGAATGATTAACAGTTACCCAAGCATGAATCATATGAAAGAAATGTAACAACCCGTAAAGCAAAGTTTCAGCAAAACAGAGTTCAATAAATTAGTGTTTCAGCAAAACATAATTTAATCAAAGCATGAACAGAAATAACACTAACACACTACAAAGATAATGGGTGAATCTTGTGAAGAAGGTGGGCCCTCCCTTCTCACAAGATTCCCCTGAAACAAAAGGAACTAGAGAGAAATGCTTAGAACAATATTTTATTCATCTACCAACTATGTTACATTACAATCTAAAGTAAAACACGTCCCTCTCTGTAAATCCTTTCTTAGTTCAGAAGAAGGTCCTATATAATGCTGATTTCCCCTTATTTAAAGAGGAGAATCCTCTCGATACAATTTGATCAACAAATTACATGTGTATATCTGAATCCTATTCTTAGTCAGATACAAGAATAGGATATCCTAGTCTCCCATAACAGAATGCCATTACAATAGTTGAAAAGGTGTTGAGTGAGGTGTTTCTGTTGCAGCTAGAGTAACATCTTCTTTATTTATCATCTTACTACTGTTGTATGTTGTTTTGGCATCGCAAATCGCGGGTTTTCTCAGCAACGGGATTTGCGTTCTGACTGTTTCAGCACGTGGTCTCACGTAGCAGCGATGGCTAATTTTGGCTCAAGGTGCAGCTGCTATGGTTGGTGTAACAATTTTGTGTTGTTGTTTCAGCATCATAGACCACGAAGAGTGTAGCAGCTTCTTCTTGTGTGAGTTGTTGTTTCAACATCATAGACCACAAAGAGTGTAACAGCTGAGTTGTTGTTTCAACATCGTAGACCACGGAGAGTGTAACGACTTCTTCTATGAGTTGTTGTTTCAACATCGTAGTCCACAGACTGTTTCAGCCACAGGGTTTGTGTGCTTTAGTTGTTTCATCAAAAGGCCTCAATGCTAATCTACAGTTCGAACTGTTTCAGCACTTATACATTTCTGATCAACGGTTAAGTACAAGAGTAATGTAAAATTATATGCAAAATATATTAAACGTATAGTAAAGAGAAGAGACGTTGTATACCTTTAGAAAGATAGGGTAAGGTGATAATGTGATTTTAAATGTGAGTGAAACAAGGGTGTAAAGGTAGCAAAAAGTGTGAGCGAAAGGGTACATTGTATGGTCCTAACAGTCATTTAACTTATAACCCTAAAATCTTAACAAGGCCTAAATGTGCCTGAGGATAAACATAAACAAGTCGATCTTAGAAGAACCAAGTCGTGCTCGATAAATGAGGCACACATCATGCTCAACAAGCCAGAGACACACATATGTATTTTAAAATTTATTGCAGAGAAGTAACGAGAGTTGGCTTAATCAAGGAAGGATCCTCGAAGACAAAAAGATATCATGCCCCTTCCAAACACCACATATGTTTATACCCTTCAAAAACAACTTGACAGTGATGTTTACAAACATATCAGTCATCCATTTCAACAGAGATGAGAGGAGAGAACACTTAAAATCACTGTGAAAGAATTCATTATCACGAACCGTGACCACCCAACACATATACAGGCTTCCATTCAACGTTCTAGGTGATAGGAAGATTTGATTGTGCAACATTTTTGGCAATAGTGACAGTGAAGTGAATGCAATAAAAAATGATAGCTCAGGGCTTGGCCAAACAAATCAAGAACAATGCAACTGTCGACAGTTGCATTGAAACCTGGAGGAACGAATCATAACAACGACCTAGATGAAAAGGGGTGAAAACAACTAATACCTAGACTGGTGGTAAAAACCCACACAATAAAAACTCATAGCTTGTTACACCATAGTCATATTTTCCACAGAGAACTAGAATAAAACCCCAAGCTGACAAACATTTTTTAAGCCAATAACCAATGTGCACACTTCACACAACACTAAAATCCATTCCTATCTTTTAAAACGCAAACAATCCAAAGTATTCATAGAGAAAACCATAAGAATATCATTGATACACACTTGAACTCAAGAAAACATGGACCTCATGCAATCCTTAGCCAACAAATCGATTAATAATATAGAGGGACCATCATGTATGGAAAGTAAAGAAGCCATACCTAGAAGAATCACCTTGAGGGAAGATTTGGATTGTATTTTTCCTTTTAAAACCTGAAATCATGGAACTTCCACAACCACTAGAGCCAAATGAAACTATGGCTAGGGTGATGGGGTCGAGGTTTTTTTGAGTGACGTGCAGTAAATGCATGTCACTTCCTCCCTTAGCCCTATTAAATTCAACATACAAGCCAACCCATAACCATAACATCAACCATTAATCCAAACACATATCCATTGATATGTTCAATGCTATATCCATTGCATAGTGCACTACCCTAATCATATCAAAAATTTAACAATAAACATATGTTAAACATTACCATACATGCTTCACATATAATCCTTTAACCAAAGCACATAGTATAGCATCTAGCTCTATCACCTTTCATTTGTCACCATTATATATACCTTAAGGTTTATATATAATCTCTTTTGCAATAACCTTAGGACTTATCCATAGATTGTATCCTTTTGTTTTTCTTCAAGCTCTTGTTTCATCTTATTACCCCTTTTCATAAAATATAAGATCGTTAATCAATGTTTAATGCATAACATAACACACGTAAAACAAAATAATCCTTATATCCATAGCATTTCCCTATATTGCGAGTGACCACCGACATCATTTAGCAATAATACATCAACCAACCATGTTTTCATAACAAATCAAACCAAGACTTGCATCATAAAGTGTAGAAGACTGTGTAGGAATCATTATAACAACAACATACATATAAGTGTAACACATTCATTATAGTGCATCTAGTCAAAAAGGGGGTCCCACCTACTAGTTAATTATTATTATCATAAATAAATAATAGAGCTTAGGAATCATTTGCGAGCAGTATTCATCGTTGTGATTTTAAGCGTCAACACACTGCACAAAGGAAATATTTCAACACAGTTCAAAATGGCAGAACTAGATTCCACCATTATATTACCATAGTTTCAGGGTGAGGCATCAAAGGACCTTGAAAAACATCTATTTATCTATGAAAAGATACAGGAAGAAAAACATATCACAGATGATGATAAAAAAGTCACATAGTTAGCTATAACAATTAGATAATGCGTGTTGGACTAGTGCATGACCCTTGATGTAAATATTCCACAAGGAGCACCAAAGACTATCGCAGAGGTGAAAAAGCTATTGGTAAATGAATTTTAGAATCCACGCTTAAAAAACTAATACATGAATTACATGATTGAAATTAGGTAGAAACTAGGTGAGTTTGTTTGGGAGATTGATCAAAGGTTCAAACTTTTGAAAGGTAAGTTGAAGTAGTCTATTACTGACATGACACATAGGAAGTTATTTGTGAACTCACTATTACCACACTTGAAGTATCCTTTGAGACAACAGAAGTTCCAAACTTAGAAAAAGGCCTTACAAGTAGCCCTCCAGTTGGAAGCAAACATGTGTCAATAGACAGATCCAACAATAGAAGAGATGAAAGAGGATATGAAGAATATGACATTTCAATTGAACCAAAATAAGGGGAAAGAGAAGAGAGAAGTTGTTCGATGTATGTTATTTAGGACATAAGTACATCATAAGAAGGAGGACTTGTTCGGTGATACCAAGTGCAATACTTGGTATCAGGTGTGCCAAACCCCTTGCCAATAGGAGGACCATGATGTGATATTTGTAAGACACATGGGAATGATCCATATTATTTCCCAATGATGCAGAAGTATAATACAGTGCCAAAAATTTCATACTGCAACTTTTTCAAATCATTGGGTCATGATGATAAGAACTGTAAAATGTTGGAATTGATGAGAGAGAGAACTTTAGACACCTACATGGTGCAATAATAGATGATGACAGGCCAAGTTGCACCGCAGTTTAACAATGTACAACCACAATTAAATCTCATGCAACCACAATACAACAATGTGAAGCCATAGTATAACCCCACGCAGTGTAATTAGGCACCCCAATACAATGCACTACGAGGATATAGAGGTGGATTCAAAGGTGGAGGCCGAGGCAGATAAGTATTTGGATGAGGTAGATGGCTAGTAGTTTTCCAAAATTGTTAAGAACCGTGACATTATGAAAGAGATTGTCCACTTCCACCTACGACATGTATGTATTGTTGTGCAACAGACCATGACAAAAAATATTTTCCAACACTATTAGGAAAAATATAGGAGAAAAGGAACCATAAAAATCAGAATTTCCATTGGAATTCCACATAAGCCTGGGATGATGAAAAGAATATCAACACAGTTACTTGAGGAGGAGCTAAGATAGGAGCTGATGCAGAAAAACAATATCCATCTCAACACCAATGGGGAAAAAATAATATTGAGCCAAAAAATCATTTTGACACGCAAAAAGAAAAGGAAACATTTGAGGAAGCCAGACAACAGATTCTAAAATAGAACATTACGTCTACATCAATTGTGCAACAAACTCAGGATCCACCAATTTACGAGATCCCATCTTCAATGGATCACACCAGCAAAGGACAACCTTTAGATAAAGTAAGTAACATAAAGACTTTTTTGCAATCATGTTTCAAGTTATTGAATGATCCATCATCCATTAATGTCTTATAGAATTTTCTAGAAAGATGCAACACGGAAGTAGAAGGGAAGTTAGAATGGAATATAGTCATTTATTTTCATACAAGAATAAGAATGAGGAGGGAATTCAGGATAAATGCCAACATTTGGGATTTCAATATGGGAGAGACCATACTTGATTTAGGCTTTGAAGTAAACATCTTACCTAAGAAGACATGGCAGTGTATGGGGGAACCCACATCAAGATATTCACATGTCCATTTGAAATTAGAAAATCAACATAGAGTGTTACCAATTGGAAGACTTAAAGGTGTGACAATAGACTTGGATGGAGTGTGCATTGTGGCAGATTTTTAGGTTATATAAATTGTAAATGGCACAAAACCCTATCCAACATTACTTGGATTGGACTAGGAATTTGATAACTAGGCTATGATCAAACTGAAGACAAGGAAAATGACTTTTGAATTAGGAGAATATAAAGTGATTTCACCATTGGATCCTTCAGAGGGAGAAAGGTTTGCAGAGGTGACATGCTTGGACTTGGAAGAAATGATTCAGTTAGATAGGACTATTGCGGGAGAAGAAGATTATGTAAACCCAACTGCATATGGGGTACTCAGTTGGAGAATCATTACGTCGTGTGCCTCAAAATTAGACACAAATCTGGAGAATTGGTAGCAGAGGCTACATGAAGTGTCCACAAGGCAGTGAGCAAGAATAGACTATAGAGGAAGGTGGGTTGGTATAAAGATAAGGGAACCTCCCACTTTTCATGGTTTGAATGACTTAGAATAATTATTGAAAAATTATGAGGAAGTTTTGGAAAATTAGAGGTTTTTAGCCCTGGATATTTCACTCAAAGAAACACCTACAACCTGGTGGGGTACTCACAAGGAAACAATTTAGGAATGGTATAAGTGTAAAAGGTTAATGCACATTACATTTGGCATAGAACAGGGGAGAAATACATTGCAGAAGTATGATGGATGAGGAAGGCCAACTAAGCACCTAGAGAAATGCAAAACACAATGGAGGCTGAAACCACCAGTAGAATGGTTTCATTACTTCATTCATACATTGGAAGGGATACCAGGGAACTAGTAAATAGTCTAGGACATGCATAGAGGCACTACAGAATGGACAATATTACAACAAAATTTTGTGTTAACTTTCTCATTTGAGCATGAGAACCCCAATATTGATTCATCTTTGAAGCTGATACAGGGAATGATATTTTTTAAGGAACCTGAGATGGAAATCATAACAAGCTATCATCAGTAGAACAAAAAAATACTCAAATATTTACTCGTATGTTATCATGTCACAGATGAAGCACTAGATGATCTACACAACATTAACATAACATAAGTTGAAGGTGAGAGAGTGGAAGTTCTATATCTAGAGTCATAAGCATTTGTTGCACCAATCAAGGTCAAGAAAGTTAACATTGGGACAAAAGAAAACTCTAAAATGGAAAGCATTGGAGACTACTAGGATGAGCAGACACTAGAAAGGATAATAGAGTTAATGTATGAATACAATGACTTTTTTCCAGTAACCTTTACATAGATGAAAGGAATATCAAGTGATCTAGGTGAGATGAATATACCCCTAATACCATATGCTAGACCTGCCAAACAAAGAGCGTATAGGCTAAACCCAGTGTATAAGAAAAAAGTGAAAGAGGAACTTGACTGAATGTTAGAAGTTGGTATCATAAATCTCATGGAGGAATTTGAATGGATCAGCCCCATGGTAGTCTAGGAAAATAAGAAAGGAGGGATAGGAATTTGTGTAGATCAGAGGAAATTAAATGATTATGGCTTACATGATCCTTTCCCTAACCCTTTTACAGATGAGGTCTTGGAGAATGTGGGAGTTCAGGAAGCATACTCTTTCACAGTTGGATTCTCATGATATCATCAGATCAAAATAGATATAGAGGATAGGCATAAGACTACCTTTTCTACAGAATGCGGATCCTACCAATATACATTTATGCCCTTCGGATTGAAGAATGCACCAACCATCTTTTCAAGGGTGCTTATAGATTCTTTTAAATATTTCATACATAAGATATTCGAAGTATATTTGGATGACTAGACTATTTTTAGTTTTTTCAAAGATCATGTGGAATTCCTAGGACTAATGTTGGAAAGATACAGGCAATGTCAAATATCATTAAACATCAAGAAATGAATTTTCGGCACACCTTTTGGGATACTATTGGGACATATAGTGTGCAGATAGGGTTTACTGGTTGAACCTACTAAGATTGTTGTAATTATGAACTTAACACCTCCAAATTCAGTGTGCCAGTTAAGAGTCACACTTGGACATACAAAGTACTACATAAATTTTATGAAGGGGTATGCACAGATTACTGCGTCAATGAAAAAAATGCTAAAGAAGAACACCAAATTTCAGTGAAAAGAGGATTGTCAATAAGGATCAGATATCTTGAAGGAAAATATGGTGACAACACCTATCTTAGTGTTTCCATATTGGGAAAATACATTTCATGTGCATGTAGAAGCATCAACAATATCACTTGGAGAAATTATGTCACAATGAGGAGCAGGTGACTTATATCATCTTATAGCCTTTGCAAGAAGGAATTTACCATAATCAGAGTAGAATTACAACACCATAGAAAGAGAAGGCCTAGCCATGGTATATGCACTACATAAATAAGGAAATTAATTATTGGGAAAGAATTTAAAATGTTCATAGATCATTCTTCCCTCAAATATCTTGTCAACAAGCCAGTTTTGGGGGGGAGGATATGTAGATGGTTGTTATTGTTACAAGAATTTTATTTTGAAGTAATAGTCAAACCAATGAATATAAATGAAAGACCAAATCACTTGTCAAGGATAACCAATGGAGAAGAAACTACTAACCTAGAGGACAACTTCCCTGATGCACAATTATTTTCAGTACAAATAATTGATGAGTACTTTGTTAATATCATTGAATTCTTGAGTAGAGGAGTTGCACCAAAGGAGTTTAGTACTATGTAGAAGAAAAATATGGTAGTAAGAGATACAGACTATCAACTCATTGTAGGTCATTTATACAAGTTGGGCATAGACAACATCTTGAGAAGGTGTGTATTAGAACATGAATGACCCATGGTTTTAGCAGAAACTCATGAAGGCATAGTTGGAGAGCACTATGCAGGAAAAGATAACGCACATAAGGTATTGCGTATAGGGTTATGGTGTCCAACAATTCATAAATATGTGAAGTAATATTGCCAGGACTGTGAAGTCTGTTAGAGAGTTGGCAAACCCAATATGAGGGATGAGATTCCCCTAAGACCCCAAGTAACCATTCAGGTATCTGAAAAATGGGAAATAGACTTTGTTGGACCTATTAATCGACCAACAAGAAGGTAAATATCTAGATACATCATTACTGCGACATAATACTTAACTAGATGGGAAGAAGCAACGCCAGTCAAGGATTGCAGTGTAGAGACAATGCACTTCTTATTTGAGAAAGTGATTACAAGATTTGGATTACCTACGATTCTGATGAGTAACCAAGGCACCCATTTTATCAATAGTACCATCCAGGATATGAATGAGGAATTTGAAGTGTATCACCAAAAGAGTACACCATATCATCCTCAGGAAAAAGGGACAACAAAATCTTTGAACAAGATTTTGGAGAATGCCCTGAAAAACATCTACAATGTGAACAGAGATGATTGAGATTTAAAAATATCAACAGTATTATGGGCATACATGACTACATGCAAGAATTTGAGAGGAAAAACACCATTCAGATTGGTGTATGAACAAGAAGAAGTGTTTCCATTAGAATTTTTGGTACCCAGTATGTGCATAGCAACAATTACAAATATGATAGAAAGAGGTGTAGTACAATAAAGGTTAAGTCAACTTATGGAGATGGAAGAAGATATGATTCTGGCGGGATTCCACCAAGAGGTTTAGAAAGAAAGGGAGAAATCTTGGCATGATAGACAGATCAAGAAGAAAATATTTAAGGAGGGAAATTTAGTTCTTCTCTCTGACAACAAATTTTTGAAACATCTCGGTAAGTTCATAATGCATTGGATAGGGCCATATGAAGTGAAGTATGTAACAGATGGAGGATCTGTGCAGCTAAAGGAATTGACAGGGGTAGAGCTAAAATTAATGGTGAACAGTAGTTGAATGAAAATGTATAGGTACATTCGACCTACTAACTCTCAATAGTCACAGCGCAGTAAGGAAGAAATGTGTATAGTGTAATATAGTATATATTAGGAGAGAAAATCTTATAAAAAGACATAAAAAGGAGAAAAATATGAAAAATGAAGACAAAATAAGAAAAAGAGTAGGTCGTTGGTTGAACAGAAGGAACGTGGAAAAACTCACGCACAACAAATGATGTGAAAAAATTTGAAAGACTATGCACATGAAAAATTGGACATTTTGCAAATGCATGGTAAAAATGAAAAAAAGCAGCCAAGCATTCATGAATTGGTCTATAAAGAGAGGAAACCATGGGTCAGTTTAGCACTCAGGAATTTTAGAGTAGAGAGAGAGTTGAAGAGCCCAAAATAAGAGAAATTAGGTAAGGACAATAACACTTGACTACCCAGCTAACAACATGAAATCTCAAAAGGTTGGTGCTCCAGGGTGATATGTTAGGGTTACTCAACAGGGAGAAATAAGAAAGGAAAGGATGGAAGAGCCCAAGAATTTCATAGAGATGGAAGATGTCACTACCTCTGAGACAAATTCATTCATCTTGATGAGGGTAGAAGAGGAAACATCGATAGATGTGTAAGGAGAAATGGGTCAGAGCTCCGCAAACCCAAATGGCAGCACAAACCCTAACCCAAAAACACCTGCTAAACTTGAGGAAATGAAGAGCCAATAACAGGTTTATGAAAAACATGAGGTGTTAGTAAAGGACATTACCAACCAGCTAGAAACTGAGGGAGAAGAATACAACATGATAGAAATAGCGGTGAGATGCCACCTTGCCATCGGCCAAAAAATAAAGGCGAAGGACGTCGCAGATATCACACTCCCATACATCCCAAACGTTGTGGTCACAGTGGAGGATATACTTAGGAAAGTTCCCAATCTTAGATACAAAGACCATGATGTTTGCAATGTGGAAATGTTTCCAGACCTAGCATAGGAAACTTATCTAGTGGACAAAGAGGAGATCGAACCCCTAGGAAGACACATCATGGAGCCCGCGTGGTGGATTACAGGGCTCTACAATTCTGGCATCATGAACCTTCTAGACATACCAAAATTTGGGTGTGGTAAGAATGTGGGACCATGTCTCAAGCAAGTACTAGCTATGGTACACAGAGGTATCATGTGGATGGATAGGGTAGTCCCCATTGATGTGTCCTTGATCGTCAAAATTACAAGGTTTCCTACAGTTGGTGCACAACCTGAAGAATACTTAGAGAATAAAGTGCATGAGAATCAAATTGTTGACATAGTAAAGGAACATTTTCGAACCAATCGAGGGAACAAGGGCATCGTTCTCAAAGACTTCAATAACACTGCGATGCAGTTCTCCATCATGCTAATGGATTGCAAGTGTCTGGGGAAATGCAGGAAATAAGAGCCCCCAACAGAAGTCATAGTAGTCGCCATTCAGTGCACAAAAGGTGTAATGTTTACCTGGGAATCATATCTAGTAAACCAATTATTTATCAATCACAGGGATGCACAGTATCATGGAATTGAGTTCCATTATTCTTGTCTCATAATCCTCATAGCTTTGGTAGTTTTGGATGAACCAAAGTTCTCAATGTTTCTAGATAGGATGGGGAAATGCTACGCAACTAGATATGAAACACTCTAGAAAGTGAAGGATAATAAAAATAAACAAGAAAAAACTTAGTGTTTGAATTTTTTTTGGAAGACATGTAACAAAAAACCACCAATGTGTGGACCATTCCTGTTGAAGTGGCCTAGGAATACAAAGGGATTTCCCAATTTAAGGCATCCAAACATCATATGTGGATCCAAGCCATAAAGGACCTGAAGAACAAATGGTTGGATATGCAGTATTGTGTCTCAAGGAAGAGGTCGATTGGATAATTAAAGACTATCTCATATAGTGGAAGGTGCCAACAGATAAGACAACAACCAAAACCAAGGAGAAAGTCTAGGTAGTCCCATCAGCAAACACAAATAGCCCATATGCCAACACCTGGAAGGTGGCAACACACACTCAAGTGTTAGGAAGCATCGCAATATCGAAGAAGCCACAGAGGAAAGAAACGATGTTGAGGGAAGAAGTTAAGGGGGATGCAAAGAATAGAGAAACCTATCAACCTGAAGAGGAGGAGGCACACATGAAAAATAGTGGGGCCCATCCCTCATAGGAGAAGAGAAATATAGCGCAAGAGGAGGAAATGTACAAGAAGATGAAATACACTAAGAATCCCCTAGTCATCACCTTGATAGATGACGTTGTTGATCTAGTGGCAGAAATAGTCTAGGACAGGGGGGAAGATGAGGTCCATGCAATTGAGGCACAAAGGGAAGATATCATCGAAAAGTTAGTGGGCATCCATGATACTATAAAAAGGATGCATATTTTTACAGTCCATCATGCTACAACGCAATAACCAGAAAAGACACAACAACCCCGTGCGTAGAAGGCACAAGAGGAAACAATGGAGACAATGGTGAAGGGAAGAAACACCTTCATGGTCACACAACATATGTTGTAAGTGGAAAATTAGACAACACAAAAGCCAGTGGGGGAAATAGATAGAATTGAGTTGATTATAACATAGATCCCTACAAAAGTGTTATATGGACTACAAAAGAATCATGCAAGAAGTCCACTCCATAGCTAGCGCAGATGGAACCAACTTGGAATTTGGTAGAGAGGTAATTGAAGTGCTACAAATAACATGTGATCAATTGACTCCAGAGAAGGAGGGGGAGAAGAAACAAGTAGTCAAATTGGAGAAGGGAGTAAGAACAGCCTACAACAACATCCCATAATGTGCACAGGAGCCCGAAGACACACCTGAAAGGAAATTTTAGAAGATTGTTCAGGTCATGGAGCAGTACAAAAAGGAGATTACAGAGCTCACCGATAAACTAAGTCCTTCTACACCTCCATAATTCAGAGAAAAAAGGTAACAAGAGGCTACTGTGCACATCGACACTATTGCGCAAGAAGCCAAGGCAGAGCAGGAACTATATGACATAACTTCTCAAATACAAACCATCTTGGAAGAGGTCGAGAAAATACAGTAGCTACTCTAAAAACAAGAGAAGATAATGGCCGACATCTAGGAATTAATAAAGAAACATAAGAAAATGGCCATCCTCGAGAGGATGAGGAGTGTGCAGGATATGAAGAACCTGTAGGAAGAGTTGATGGTTGCTTGGGCTGACAAAAACACAATACATGATCAACTGGATCCACTAAAGTAGGATGCAAAGAGGATGATCAAACAATTGAAAGACAAAAAAGGGATAATAGCACAAATGCATGCAAAATGAAACCAAGTTCTAGCAGAGCACATTACAACGCAGAATGTTGAGAAGTTGGTAGAGCAGAGCACATAGGTTAAAGATAAATTCCATCACGTATCCAAATTGTTTCACGAGTTGCATCTCGCCATCCAAAGTGTGAAGTAGGTTGTAGTGGCTCAAGAAGAGCCACATGTCAGTGTTGGGGGCCTGTTGGTGCAAACCCATTTTGAGTGGAAAATGTATTTTGGGAGTAGGCCTATTTTGGGCACAAACCTATTTTTGGAGAGAAAGATCTATTTTTGAAGTGTGCACCATAGGTCCCGGAAAAGAAGGATGTAGAAAAAGAAGGAAAAGTAGCATGCATAAGGAGGCAAAGCAGCGGGGCGCACATGCAGACAAACCTAACCATGTTAGTGTTAGTATTTTGACAAGAATGTAACGAAGATAATTCAATAGAGTATTACAAATAAATACCTAGGAGGTCTAGGTAGAGGTTGTTGTTGATTGTTGATCAGTGTGTTATCAGTGGTTTAGGTGAAGAGATATAGTTCTCATTTGAGTAAGATAGTTTTGGATGGTTAGGTCACAAGATGTGGAGCCTAGTGCAATGTATTCCACCTCACAGGGGGTATTTACCCTCCCTTTTATTGTAATCCTGAAGATGTAATGCACACAATGCAAATTTTGTAGAAGAATGAATAAAAGAGCATAAGAGATAGATCTTTGTGGACATAGCCCCAGGGGAGGTAAACCATGATAAATCTAGTGTATTAATGTGTTTCAATGCTTTCTTTGATTTTATGTTCTAAATCCATTATAGAATGAATCGTAATCTAGCTAATCATAACATGCATGCATAGTTAGATGAATGAATGAACACTGGCTTAGATGAATGAATAATGATATTGTTGCATAAGGAAAAGAATCAACAAACAATCCCAATCCCTTCCTAGAATGAAAACACCTAAGTATGTTTTTGCAGTCTCCCATAAATCTATCTCAGGTGAGTCTAAGCTATGCACTATGTGTGCAACATTGTCTTCTAGTTTACCAGGAGGGATGAAAGTTTGAGGGTTTTGTTGGAAACCTATTGAGTTCAGAACTTGGGTCAACCCAAGCATCCAACAATGTCCATTAGTTGTGGGTGGATCATTATCCTTCTTAGGGGGAATAATATTAGGTGACATACCATATTGATGTTTCTATTTTTGAATATTGACTTCCATGAAATTCATATAAATCTTTTGGAAATATGGATATCTAGGAGGGTTGAATGTAGATCGTTGATTTCAATGATGTCACATACCCACTGTGGAAAAAATAAATTTCCTCTCTTCCTCGAGGGATAGAATCCTCGAATTCTTATGGGGGCCTAGCGTAGGCTAGCTCTTCCCTTATCCACCTCCATGTGATCGTTGGTTATGACCATAGGTCAAGCCAAGAGGCGCCTTTTTCATTTTGTGAATCAACGATGCAAGAGAGTCAAGTCTTTCGACTCTTCAAACCCTGAAACCCAGAATCTTACCTTCAATGAGATCGACAGCTGCGAATCTCCCCCTGAACCAAAGGTCCTGGCCGTATCGGGATCTTGGTAACCAAGAGTTCAAAATGCAGGGCCCCAAACCGCTAATCACTCCATTCCTCAAACTCCGATACATGATTTCTTGTATGAGATCCAATGATCCTCAATGATTTGGATCCAACGGTCCATATCTTTTCGGAGTTTCGTGAACCGAGAGTTCACGATGTAGCGACTCCAAATATCTTGTCACTCCAATCCCCGAATTCCAATATGGGAATTTGTGTATGAGATCAAGGACCCTCATTGATCTGGATCTGACTGTCACTATCCCTCCTGAGCTTAAGGGTGTTGAAAGACACTCAGTCTTAATCGCGCATCAGGATTTCATATACTGAGATTTCGCAACTTGCGAAGATGAGCGGTCTTGACCTCTGATTTCCCGGATGCCAAAACGCTGAAACTTATTCACACTAAACCAACTCATCCACAGAGCGCATTGAGGTTTCATATATTAGAATTTTGTGACTTGCGAAGGCGAGGGGTCTTTCCCTCTGGTTTCTGGGATGCCAAAATGCCGAAAGTTATTCACACTAAACTGATGGTCCAGATCACTCATGGATCAATGACCACGATCACGTCGTGATTTCATGAATCATGAGTTTGTGCAATCTTATCCTTTGACCACTCCAAGTTGCAAGTCAACTAAATGCTACCCAACTACCACATGTCCTATGCCAATGGACGGCTCCGAATACTTCGGGACTTTTAGGACTTTGACGAGTCCTCTCTCCCCTGCATGCACCAGGTTAAACCTCATGTACCTTTTCTGGATCCGATGACTATCGGTCCCTTGCTCTCGATCTGATGGTTCATATCTATTCTCCTATGCACTCTTCTCTAGATGTATGGATGAAGGCTCCAACGGTCAATATTTTCCCTTGTGACTTGGCGATTCACCCTTCAGGACTTTGGGGAAATCCTCACCTCTATTTCCCTGAATTGAACTAACGGTTCAGATCCGATTTCGATCATGGTCTATTTTTCACTCTTGAGCTTTGATACACTCTGAAACCTCTAAAGGGTTTCTTGACCTCTGCACTCCATGCAGGGTTCTTGCACACAACGGTGCGATCCTTCATGAGCTTGTCCAGGACTTAAGGAGATCTAGGTTCAGTTTTCCTCGCAGAGAACCTATGTCGATCTGCACTACCTCTCCTAATCTTAACAAACTTCGTCCTCCAAGGAAACTAAACAATTAGGAGGGTTGGCATGCGTACATGAAACTGTTTCTGGGGTCGACGAACACACAGTTCGTGACTTTGGCTTGTGCCTCCATAGGACACAAGTGTTTACGAGTTTAAAATCATCTCCTAACCATATAATTTCTTACTAGCCTAGTTATACAATCAAGAAGAAATAAGGGAGATATAGTATATCCATTAAGAAATATGCACAATTCCTAAAACATACACAGTATAACCAATTCATACATAGTTATGACTAAATTACACAGGGTAGGAAATCACTTATCTATTACAGGTTGCCTCCAACCAACTGACTGTGGGTGTTCATCCTTCCACCCGACCATAGGATCAGAGGCATTCATTCTTAGCACTCTGGCCACCCCAGTGCCAAGCCATGATATCACCAGGGAATTCTCACACTTCTCAAGAGTTATGTCTCTGTCCCAGCTTTTGCTCGGGTCCTGTTCTCTACAACCCATAGCTTTCTCTTTCAGTTATGGCCTCGGCGAGGTTTCTCAGATGCTCCTCGGCAGAAAGATCCCAGCCTTCAATTAGTGACTCGCTGGAGAACTCTGCGCATCTCCCTTGTGATCTTATGCTCCCTTTGTCTGGTGTCTCCTCTCCCATGTGTATCCCTCTTAACTTGGAAGGTTTGTCGAACTATCATGTTCCTTCTCTCAGAAGGAAGCTCTGGTCTACAGGTCCCTGCGGTACTTCGGGCTAACAACCCATGTTTCCATTCATGGGGGTGGTTGATTGTTCAACCACCAATCCTTTCTTCATTAACTGATTTCTTTCCTTGGGATTCGAAGGAGATTTGTCATCCTCATCAAGGGAAATTTGGGGTTATTTGTCATAATGAACCCTCTCTTATAGTTTTCACATTCTTCCTCTAGTGATATCATGGCCAGTACTTTCAAGGCTTCACCCCCACAATTATTCATTGGAAACTCAGTCAATAATACATTTACATTGTCGTCATGCCTTAGCATGGCAATTCCTATTTTATGATTTATTATAAATTGGGGGAAACAGGGTGTTACAAATGAGGTTCCATCGACTATGTTGTGAATAAACCTTATGGGGGGGGAGGGATTTTGCAACACCATGGTTTAGGAAGGAGGAGTAAGTGTAGGTTAGATTCTTTCTTAACCTTGATAAGTTATGGAAAACAAACAATTATTTGCTTCTTCCTTCAATTGATAGGCTGTAAAAAAGAGTGGACAATGGTAAGTGCAATGTTCATAGACCACAAAAAATGAACAAGGATGTTTGGTTTTCAATTGAGGATTTTTTCCCTACTTTGGAGGATTATTGGGAATCTAATTGGGATTTGTGAAATTCTAGTTTCCCTTAGTATTAGCAAGTGAATTAGAGGTATTTCCCCCATTCCATTAATTATGGCTGCTCACTTTATTTTCCCCCTTATTTTTCTTTTTTTTATTATTATGAATGGTTTGTTATTCTTTTTAAGTGTTGGGAGTATTTTTTTTGGCATAGACCTAACTATGTGGAGAAGGATTAGGAAAAATTTGATTTAGTTTGGGTTTATACATTGGATCCTATGGTCGTAAATGTCCTATAGGGGCTCCAGGAAAAGGGTAATATGGATTATGGGTTGGGGGAGTCATTTATGAAGTACAAGAACAACTACATCATGTGTCATTACACAAAGAATCCTATATGAGAGGAAGTGTAGAATGGGTAGAATAGAAGTACTAGATAACATAGGGGAGAAGGTATGAGATTGATTATAAGGATTATAGGTCATATGAGGGTTCCCATAAGGTATACCAAACATAGGGTTCTCCACACCATAGCAATTTTTGTACACACTATTTAGTATAGGATAATACATAACTGTATGGGTTATAAGTATATGCAATCAAACCTATGACGCCATCTACAACATGGGATTCCCTTGACTAATCCGATTAAGTGGAATTGGAACAACATGGGATGTCATTGACTAATCACATTAAGTGGAATTGGAACAAGGGGCATCAGGAAGGATATAATACATGTAAATTGATTAAACATATATAAGGTCATATTATTGAGCCTTCATGATGTCTCAACTCCCTTATCATATCTAATGGGAAATATAGAAAAGGTTAGGAACATTGTCTCTAGGGACACACAATTAGGATGTGATGTTGTGGGTTGTTGGATATGGAATGTTTTTGCAACTCATGTAAGACTACATTGAAATAAGCTAACCTTATGTAATAAAATTCAATGTTGTTGGATGAACACCATAGATGAAAGAACATTATGTGATTATATGGGTCTACTCCATCAAATCCCTTAAATTTGGGGATATATAAGTGTAGCTTGGTACACATAGTGAGCCAATAATGATGATACCGGATAGGATTGTTAGTAAGACTAGTCAAATATAGGAGAATTAAAGTGTCCTTAAATGGGAATTTAGGTTTCTGATTTGCATTCGAATTCACATTGGGGTTGGGATTTAGTTTATTTTTAACCATATTAGTGGCTATAATTATTAGTGGGGGATATTCACTAAATCTAGACAAGGAGGAACTAAACAATGATGAACTCAACTTAGAATTAATCAATTCATACAAACTCAAAGGTGAAGAAAAAGGTGATGTAGTTTTTTTTTGTTTTTTACCATCACATGTTTAGGTGCAAGAAATAATATTTCTACGAATACCAAGAATGGATTGTAAAATCCTAATTCAAAGAGAACACCTAAGAGAGATGGGAGGCACAATATTGACAAAAACACAAGTCTCAATAACAAAGTAATGTCACCTAAATATCAGTGAAGGGTAAATAGTAGATTACACTAATTTAACCATAGATAAATCGAAAGACACCCTCTGCTCCACCCATGACTTATGCCATAGGTCCGCTTCCCCCCAATCCAGATGCCACCTCTAGTTTTTCCCCCACACCTCCACCTTACCATGTCTTCATTGATGTTCAGAGGGAAACAATTTTAGCGTTGCGTCAGGACAATGCAAAAATGAAATTCTTCGAGGAGATGATGGAGAAGTGCCTTGACTGGCTTTTGGATTCGGGAGAAAAAGACCCAACTTAGCGTTGCACCATAGAGGAGATGCTACAAGATACAATCGATCCAAAATGGCCTGACTCTTCTAAGCATGCTTTCCCCCACGACTACACAAGAAAGTAATTTTGATGGCTTGTTATTTTTTATTTTTCATACCCTCTGTTTGGCCTACCAAACCACAAAGCTATCTTATTTGCTTCAATAATAGGCTTATCTTAGCTATTTTAACTGTTCATCATGATAGTTTGTTAGATAGTATCTGTTATAGCAGAATTTTATGGGGCATTTATCTCTAGCTGTGAGATTGATTTCCTTTCATGGCAACCTCAACACCAATTTCTCAAACATTATATGTAAATTTTGATCTTAAAAGGTAATAAAACTACTAACTTACAAAAAAAAAATTGTATAATTTATTTTAATGAATGTTACTAAGAGATTTATGGAAATGTATGGAATATTTTGTATTTTTTCTACATTAATAAAAAGTTAAAAAAATTAATTAATAAAAATTAAAAGTTGAAATTTATATGGGAAATGGATAAATAATATAATTATAAATTTATAAAAATGGAATAGAAAGTTATAAGTTATTTATAATAAAATAAAAAGAAAAATGATTCTAATTTTACAATAAAATGTAAAGCAATCATATAATAGAATATTGTTGATATAAAATAAATATGAAATATAATAAAAAAAAATAGATTTAAAGGTGGATTGTATTACACAAAGTTAAAAATATATGAAAAATTAACACCAATTCAAAACACTCAATCATTCAAATTAATCCAATTAAAAAGTTTATATTTATAAACATTTAACAAATATTTCATATATAACTAATAATAAAAATAATTATTAAATTATTTTTTCATACTTATGTACCTTATATTCAAAAAAATAACCTTTTAAAAATAAATTTCTTAAATATCTTCATTTTATACCATAATGATTTGAACTTGTGATCTCGTAAAAGGAAACATATGTTCTTAGCCATTAGGCCCACTCAAGTTGTATGGTTTCTTTTTTGTAAGTAAGAACAATTGCATTACCTTACGCTATCAAAAAAGCAACACATGTCTAAGAATACATCAAAACTTGCCACTTGTTATTCCATGTGCATGGGAACTAGAATAGGTGGTCAGCATTGTTGAAGAACCAACCAGTGAACCAGAGTATGTTTTTGTCAAAATACATTCTAGCTAAAACTAGAAATTTAACTATAAAAAACTAGATGTGAGGAGAACCCATTCTTTTGTCAAGGCAAACTGTGAAGGAGAACGACTGACATCATGTTGGGAAATGGCTCTTGATAGGCTCTCTTGACAGGGAGTCGAACAAAATGTGCAGGCATTTTCTTGCATGATGGTTGTGAAGCTGCTCGGCAAAATCTTTTCTCATCTAGAAAGTAAGCACTAGATGGTCCCCCGTGAACCTACAAGAGCTGGGTAAGTTGTGGCATCTCAAAGATGGGTAAAATTGTGTGTCCATGTGTGTTTCTTGATGCGTCTCCTATTTTCTCCATCAATAGCCCCAATCTATCCTTGGTTCTTCATTGTTAGGGGTTGCTTCGTCCTTGAAGTTATCCTGCACCAGTGGGGGGATTTCCTCCTCCACCATACAACCTCCCATGGCTATCTCAAGAGAATTGAAGGGGGGACCAGTGCCCATTGGTGCTATCAATTCCATGGTGTTCTCCAATTAGTTAGGAGGAATATCCTCCTCCACTATGCATCTCCATAGTTTATCTCAGGGTCAAGTGAATGAAGCTCAGGTTGGGCATCTTCACACCAATTTTGGTTGGAGTTAGTAGAGCGAGAAGAGCTTCTTCCGTTATTAGAAAGAGAGAAGGAGGGGTTGTGCATCAATGCTAACCTACTTGACTGTAGTAGGTCGGACCATGATTGGAACCTCTTTCACGAGGCATGGAAAATTTGAACTAGAGGGGAAGAGAATTGACAGAGGAAATGAAGGGAATGTTGGTTGTGGAAGGAAGGAAATTGACAGAAGCTCGAATTACTCGGATGGAGAGTGTAGGTGGAGAACAAAAACCTGAGGATAAAATCTGGATATAAGAGCCACAACACGAAATTACCTGCATGATGATAAGAGCCAAGCTCGGTGCGCCATTAAACCTACCTGACTGTCCCAACACACTAACCTCTTACCTGAGTGAATGCTATGCATTGTGAGTTGATAGAGGAGGAGGCTGGTAGTGAGGGGATTTAACTGCACTCATCGCCAGAGTGTCATGTAGCATGTTCTCCCCAAGTGTCACCCTATCCGAGGCAAGGCATTCATAAAGGGATAACTCTTGGCAATGTTTTAATAGTTGTGAATCAGGATGATCTTGGGCATTGAGGATGAGGATTTATGCTTGTGTAGTAACTCCCTAATAACTAGTTTGTCAACTATTTTTTTGGCCTCACATATTATGTGAGAAGAGATGAGAGTGAGGGAGGGATGAAATAAGGCTTGAAAATAATATAGAGGGCCTAGGAGGCACCAAATGGGAATATTTTTTTCCGGATCGGTACCATTTATGATTTTGGCTGCTAGTGAGATAATTACTTTTGAATCTCCTTCAATTATGAGGGGATGAAGGTTGAGAAATTAGGCTAATTGAATTACCTTGATGACACCCCAAAGTTTTGTTGAGTTGTTTGTTTAGTGCCCCAAAAATCCCTCTCTGAAGTGTTGGATATGTCTTGTGTTGTCTCTGATGACTTCTCCAAATATGACTTGGCCAGGATTGCCCTTAGAGGCCCCATCAAAGTTCAACTTTCCAAAAACTAGGGTGTGGACAACTCCAAGCGGAGGGGCTTCAGGAGGAGGGATTTGGTGCATCAGAGAGAGAGAGAGAGAAGCATTGAGATTTATTAGCTGTCGAGAGGAGAAGATGAGGGATTCAAGAGGTTCAGTGGGAATGCCATCCTGGGTCCAAGATTGAACTCGAATAGTTTCTCGAATGCTCTTGAGGATATTTGACCTTATTATTGAGGGAGTGGAGGCTTGGGAATGGAATATGTGCTTGATTCTTTCTTTCCAAAGCTATCAAACTATAAATCCTGGAAAGAGTTGCCAAATTCTATTCAGGAGAGGGATTTTAAAATCCCTCGAGCCCTAGTCTTTGATAGTGATGATGAAATTTTTACTATCTCTTTTGGTTTTCCTCATGATTATTGCATCTTGATCCTATATCATATTGTTTTCAGGGTATTGATTAAATAAGTGCTCCATTGTTTCTTCCTATTGCAGTCATAGGTAACAAATTGAGGGTCCAATGAAGCAGCTCTTCTTGAGGTTATCCCAGGTTAGGATGCAGTTCTGAACCAGGAACCAGAGAAAGGTGGAAACCTTTGGCCCAAGTTTGGTTTTACATATTATGTGCCAGATGTGATCCTTCGACTGCTTGTGAAAATTTTGAGTTGATAGTCTTCCTTAATTGTGAACGTTCTTCCAGGGGTATACCCCCAGTCAAGAATATCCTTCTCCTCACTAATACAGATCTTCTTATTTCCTATTATTACTTTCCAAGGTTGCAGATCAATATTTGTTGTAAGATTTAGATCTTGTGCGAGCATTTTCCAACTACACCAAGGGGTTTGATGAGGGACATTAAGCCATAGTTTCACAACTTTTAGATGCTTTATCCTTTGTATGTGGTCTTTGTAAGGATGTAATATTTCCATCATCTGCAACATATGTAGTTTCTTCCAAGCGCCTGTCCAGAACTGGGCATAGTGGCCATTCCACACTTCCCAAAAAGCATGCCCTTGGATGAGTGAGAGTTTTTTCCAAGCTTCATTCTGAATATTAGAACCATGGATATACTCCTCAATCTGAATGAGTTTCTCTTGCGGGATTTGGGGGGTATATTTTTTCTTCCATAGTCGCACCTAGAGTTCCTTTGGGTAATTTAGCTAGCACCACCATATTTTTTCTCCCATGAGATTGTTGATCTTTCTTGGGTCGCGAAGACCCAAGCCTCCCAAGGAAGTAGGTTTGCAGATCTTTTCCCAACCGACTAAGGCCCATTTTTTCCCTTGATTATGACCATGGCAGAGAAAATTCCGCTAAATTTTTCTAATGCTTTTGATGACAGTTTATGGTGTTACAAGAGATGAGAACACGTAGGTCAGAATAGCTTGAAGCACCTCTTTTAAGAGGATGAGCCTGGTGGGGAGATTTAGGGATTTGAAGGTCCAGGAATTGAGGTGCTTGGAGATTGAGAGAATTAGGGAGTCCTAAGATATGTTTCATGTTGTTTATTCTATCAGGGGTAAACCAAGGTAATGGGATGGAAGGGAGCAACGCAGGATGCCTAGGAGGCAATATATGTGTTGTTTAACTGCAACGGGATTGTTGAAGAAGAAAATATAAGACTTTTCCAAATTGAAAGTAGTGCCTGAGGTGTCTCTAAAGTCATAGAGGATGGTTCAGTGTTTAACGACTTCCCTGGATGTGGGGGTGTTCACAAGCATTGTATCATCAACAAATTGGCTATGGGAAGCAACGTGCTAGAGTCCATGGATCGAGAGGCCTTTTAGTGAACCATGCAAGATTGAGGTAGATAAATATCACCCTATACCTTCTTCCATGATGACAAAGAGGAAGGGGGAAAGTGGATCCCCATGACGAATGCCTCGAGAGGGGGGAAAAGGCCTGAGGGGATGCCATTGAATAGGATGGAGAAGAAAACTAAGGAGGTGAGCTTCATGATCTAGGCTATCTAGTCTTCACAAAACCCAAAGGCTGAAAGAAGAGAATGTATATATTTCCAGCTAATCTTATCAAAATCTTCAGAAATTTCAAGATTTATAAGCATACCTGAGGTGTGTTTTGTCTTGAGTGAGTGAATCACCTCATGAACCAAGATTATGTTGTCCATGATGTGTATTCCCTCTACATATCAAGACTATTCCTTTGAAATAATGAATGGTAGAATGGGCTTGAGTTAGAGATAAATTACCTTTGTGATGATCTTGTAAATGTTGTTGGAGAGAATTATCGATCTAAAATGCTTTGGGTTGGTAATGCGTTCTTCTTTTGGGATTAGGGTAAGGAAAGTAGCATTGAGGGATGAGAGCACTTGTCTTGGCATTATGCATTCCTCCACAAGTTTCCAAACCTCTTCTCGAATCAACGACCAACAGTGGTGGAAGAAGTCAGTAGTGAAAACATCCGGCCCAGGGGATTTTCCAAGGGGCATTTCCTTAATAGCCTGATCAAATTCCTCCTGTGAGACCAGTCTCATTAAATCTCTATTCTTCTCTAGAGTGATTAGGGATGGAATATGTTGGGTTACCCAGTTGATGGCAGGTATTATATCAATTAGAGGTTTTGAAAGAAGCTCTTTGTAATAGGTAACTAATTCTGTTTCAATGTCTACATGATCTAGAAGTGTGTTTCCTTTTTCATCTTCGAGATTTGTAATAAAGTTGATGTCATATTTGGATCATGGAGTGATTAAAGGACATTGTTTTGTTTCCCCTTTCTTTAACCATTGTACATGGGACTTCTGCTTCCAAAGTGTTTGCACTCTTTTCGTCGATGTGTGAGAAAAAAGTGAGTGCTTACATGCCTAGTTGGGCTCTGCTAGTCATGACAGCTGTATGGTAAAAGGTTAGAAAGAAAACAACTAAGCTATTAACAAGAATTAAACAAAAACTAA
>SNQJ01S0001935.1:192167-224469 GCA_010110895.2 Picea sitchensis | reverse complement strand
ATAAGTTGGTTTTTGTAGGAGTAGTGATCCAATGAGGAGTAGGCCTCATGATAGGTGTAGATCAATCTTTAGGAGATACATAGATTTGAACTTCTAAGGAGTAGGAATCGTGATTGGTGTAGGTCAATCTATAGGAAACTTCTGCATAGAATATTTAGAAAACAAAAGAGTGAGAGACATAGAGAGAAATAACATTTGAGGAAAAATGAACTCCTTTAGCTCTTAATTTCTTGTTATATTTATATTAAAATACTTCAATTAGATTTGACCGAGTCACATACATTAAGACCCATTTATTTAAGTCTCAAACTCACCACTACATTAAGACCCATTTATTTCATAAAAAAATATAAAGGTATACATTAAGCATCTTGCTAAGGGAAAAGGCCGTTAATCCTCATAGTTTAACATTGGAATGGTTAAATGGGGAGGCACATTTTTTCATGTACTTCTCAAGGATATATATTCAATCAATTCATATGTCATAAGTATCCTATATAATGGTAAGGTAGCAAAGTGATACATGCTCACATTTAGATGGTGATATAAATAAGGTAAGAATTTACATAACTAATTATTTGGCATAAGCATAAGAAAAAAAATAAGCATAAGCATCTTTTTCAAGCATCTTTATCTTTATACATAACTAATTATCACATTTAGGTGGTGATATGAATAAGCATCTTTTTCAAATTATTTGGCATCATTCTAGAGTCAAAAATAAGTAAATGGGCATAAGAAAAACAAATTAGGGATCCTTCTCAAGTTGATTCTTGATCTAAGAATTGAACCATTGACCACTTGGTAACTCTTAGAGTTGTTTCTAAGAAAGGGTGAGGGAAGGATAATAGTAGCTAGATTTGTTTTCCCACTTTTTCCAAAGATTTTGATATAGTCCTTTGAATTAAACTTTGAAAAAGAATGGAGAATGTAAGAATTCAAGTTGAGTGCAAAGAAACAATTTTAGGTCATTGTAGAATTGGTGGTGCCTATAAATGATAAAAATGGAAGCAATAAAGTCAAAATCAATAATAATATAGAAGTGAAACAAGAATGTTCCTTCTATCCAAAAACTGGTTACACTAAGAATATTACGATCACTATGAATGGTGAAAAAGCTGGAGGTGGTTCCTTCTTGGGTTTTCTATTTATAAATAGAACACTTATCTTAAAAAACATGTAATAAGAGGCATCAAGACCCTCTATTCAATGTAAAAATAAATGTAGATAAATTCAATTGTGAAGTTGGAAACTAAAAAGACTATGCTTCACAACATCTTACAAAAAATAATTTTATATGATGATCTAGTTTTGGGAAGCCTTACGAGAACACCTTAGAAGAAAGTTAAGAGATTTCAAACATTGTTTTTATTTAAAAATCTATGAATTAAAATACAAACCCTTTATCATATGATCTTATTCTTATTAAAGAATGTTAGCATTCTGTTGATTTATGACATGTAAATTCAAAATAAGGCATACTGATAACAGGTTGACCGATCATATTGATAAAAAAAATATGATATTTTTCCATTTAATTTTACTTTTTCGTCCTTACTTTTTCTATTATAGAAATTTTATTAAAATAATCAATATACCCAGATCTTAAGATTTCACCGATAGATTGTTTTCTTACTTTAATATTATTCAGGTAACATAAACTATCACAACCTATATGAAAATGGAAATGATCTGTCTCCATATTTATCTTAATCGTAGACATCATATTTAAAAAAATATACATGTATATACATATTAACTAAACATTAAAATATAGTAGAGAGTGTTCATGAAAACTGCATGCCTTTAAACATTAAAATATACCAGAGACTGTCCATGAAAACTACAACATTCTTAATCTTAGACATCATATTTAAAAAATTAGACATGTATATACATATTAACTAAACATTAAAATCTAACAGAGACTGTTCATGAAATTTTGTAGTGATAAAATTTTGGCCGCAGGTGGCCAGCCCTATGACCAAGCCGTGGGCACGCCCACGGCTTGGCCACAGGGCTGGCCACCTGCAACCCAGCCTTTAAACATTAAAATATAGCAGAGATTGTACATGAAAACTACAACATTGACAAGAGAAGGTTTTTCCACACAGTCTAGTCGAATTAAAGCCACAACAATGGTTTTTGAGACAGTTTTTGACACTATTTTGGGGTGAATACGACTCTGGAGAATTTGGTCGCGGGTGGCCAGCCCTGTGACCAAGCCATGGCTAAGCCCATGGCTTGGCCATAGGGCTGGCCACCCGCGGCCCCCTCACAGTCCAAAAATACAAAAATTTACATTTAAAACATATATTTTAAAACATAGCAGAGAGTTTTTGTGAAAACTGCATGCCTTTAAACATCAAAATCTAGCAGAGACTGTCCATGAAATTTTGTAGCGATAAAATTTTGGTCGTGGGCATGCTCACGGCTTGGCCACAGGGCTGGCCACCCACAACCCAGCCTTTAAAAATTAAATATAGCAGAGACTATCCATGAAAACTACAACATTGACAGGAGAAAGTTTTTCCACACAGGCTAGTCGAATTAAAGCCACAACAATGGTTTTTGAGACGGTTTTTGACACTATTTTGGGGCGACTGCGAATCTAGATAATTTGGCCATGGGTGGCCATCCCTGTGACCAAGCCGTGGGTACGCCCATGACTTGGCCATAGGACTATCCACCCACGGCCTCCTCACAGTCCAAAAATACAAAAAATTACATTTAAAACATATATTTTAAAACCTATATGACATTAAAAGTATAGAAACTTACTTGTTGTTTGTCGCATCCATGCTCGCAAATGCAATGATGACCCCTACGCTCATGACCTCTCGACAACCCCTGCGCTCACAACCTCCCAACGACCTCAGATGCGCGACCTCCTCACACACGAGCTCACGACAATGAAAACAAACGACAACAAACGACAACAAATTTTCTAAAACATTTCAATATCCATGTGTGGTTAATATATAAACAATCTTTCGGTCGAAAGATAGTTCGGCCGAAAAAAATTTCGGCCGCAACTTTGTTCAGCCGAACAATTGTTCGACTAAAAAAGGATTGCCGAAAAGAAAATATCTGGCCGACCAAATTTGTACACGCAAATTGAGGGGGCAATTATTGCACCGTTCGATTTGACGTTTATTTTTTCCGCTGAAAAATAGTTCAGCCAAAAACAATATCGTTCGGCCGGAAAAGATCATTAGTTCGGCTGAAAAAATGTTTTTTGGAATTTTGGAGACTTGATTGTCATGAAAGTGTAACCCTCGTGTATGAGATCAAGGACCCTCGTTGATCGGGATCTAACGGTCACTATCCCTCCTGAGCTTAAGAGTGTTGAAAGACACTCAGTCTTAATCGTCTGTCAGGGTTTCGTATACTGAGATTTTGTGACTTGCGAAGATGAGGGGTCATGCCCTCTGATTTTTCGGATGCTGAAATGCCGAAACTTATTCACACTAAACCAGCTCATCCACAGAGCGCATCAGGGTTTCGTATATTAGGATTTCATGACTTGCAAAGGCGAGGGTCTTGCCCTCTTGTTTCCCGAATGTCGAAACACTGAAAGTTATTCACACTAAACCGATGGTCCAGATCACTCATGGATCAACGACCACGATCACATCACGATTTCATGAATCACGAGTTTGTGCGGTATTATCCTTTGACCACTCCAAGTTACAAGTTAGCTAAATTATACCCAACTGCCACATGTCCTATGCCAATGGATGGCTCTGAATACTTCAGGACTTTCAAAACTTTGACGAGTCCTCTCTCCCCTGCATGCACCAGGTTAAACCTCATGTACCTTTTCTAGATCTGATGACTATCGGTCCCTTGCTCTCGATCTGATGGTTCAGATCTATTCTCCTATGCACTCTTCTCCTTCTGTATGGACGTAGGCTCCAATGGTCCAGATTTTCCCTTGTGACTCGGCGATTCACCCTTTAGGACTTTGGGGAAATCCTCACCTCTATTTCCTTGAATTGAACTAACAGTTCAGATCTAATTTCAATCACGGTCTATTTGTCACTCTTGAGCTTTGATATGCTCTGAAACCTCCAAAGTTTTTCTTGACCTCTGCACTCCATGCACGATTCTTGCACACAACGATGGAATCCTTCCTGAGCTTGTCTAGGACTTAAGGAGTTATGGGTTCAGTTTGCCTCATAGAGAGCCTGTGTCAATCTGCACTACCTCTCCTGAGCTTAACAAAATTCATCCTCCAAGGAATCTAAACAATTAGGAGGGTTGGCATGCGTACATGAAATTGTGTCTGGGGTCAACGAACACACAGTTCGTGACTTTGGCTTATGCCTCCACAAGACACAAGCATTTACGAGTTTAAAATCATCTCCTAACCATATAATTTCTTACTGGCCTAGTTATACAATCAAGCAGAAATAAGGGAGATATAGTATATCCATTAAGAAATATGAACAATTCCTAAAACATACACAGTATAACCAATTCATACATAGTTACGACTAAATTACATAGGGTAGGAAATCACTTATCTATTACAGGTTGCCTCCAACCAACTGACTATGGGTGTTCATCCTTCCACCTGACCATAGGCTCAGAGGCATTCATTCTTAGCACTCTGGACACCCCCGTGCCAAGCCATGATATCACCAGGGAATTCTCACACTTCTCAAGAGTTATGTCTCTATCCCAGCTTCGGCTCGGGTCCTGTTCATTTCAACTCATAGATTTCTCTTTCGGTTATGGCCTCGGCGAGGTTTCTCAGATGCTCCTCGACAGAAAGCTCGCAGCCTTCTGTTAGTGACTCGTTGGAGAGCTCTGTGCATCTCCCTTGTGAGCTTATGCTCCCTTTGTCTGGTGTCTCCTCTCCCGTGTGTATCCCTCTTACCTTGGAAGGTCTGTCGACCTATCTTGTTCCTTCTGTCAAAAGGAAGCTCAGGTCTATAGGTCCCTATGGTACTTCGGGCTAACAACCCATGTTTCCATTCATGGGGGTGGTTGATTGTTCAACCGCCAGTCCTTTCTTCATTAACTTATTTCTTTCCTTGGGATTCGAAGGAGGCTTATCATCCTCATCAAGGGAAATTTGGGGTTATTTTTCATAACGAACCCTCTCTTATAGTTTTCACATTCTTCCTCTAGTGATATCATGGCCAGTACTTTCAAGGCTTCACCCCCACAGTTATTCATTGGAAACTCAGTCAATAATACATTTACATTGTCCTCATGCCTTGGCATGGTAATTCCTATTTTATGATTAATTACAAATTGGGTAAGCAGGGTGTTACAAATGAGGTTCCATCGACTATGTTGTAAATAACCCTTGTGGGGGGGAGGGATTTTGCAACACCATGGTTTAGGAAGGAGGAGTAAGTGTAGCTTAAATTCTTTCTTAACCTTGATAAGTTATGGAAAACAAACAATTATTTGATTCTTCCTTCAATTGATAGGCTGTAAAAAAGAGTGGACAATGGTAATTGAAATGTTCATAGACCACAAAAAATGAACAAGGATGTTTGGTTTTCAATTGAGGAGTTTTTCCCTACTTTGGAGGATTATTGGGAATCTAATTGGGATTTGTGCAATTCTAGTTTCCCTTAGTATTAGCAAGTGAATTAGAGGTATTTTCCCCATTCCCTTAATTATGGATGCTCACTTTATTTTCCCCCTTATTTTTCTTTTTTTTACTATTATGAATGGTTTGTTATTCTTTTTAAGTGTCGGGAGTATTTTTTTTGGCATAGACCTAACTATGTGGAGAAGGATTAGGAGAAATTTGATTTAGTTTGTGTTTATACATTGGATCCTATGGTCATAAATGTCCTATAGGGGCTCCAAGAAAAGGGTAATATGGATTATGGGTTGGGGGAGTCACTTATGAAGTATAAGAACCACTACATCATGTGCCATTACACAAAGAATCCTATATGAGAGGAAGTGTAGAATGGGTATAATAGAAGTACAAGATAACATAGGGGAGAAGGTATGAGATTGATTATAAGGATTATAGGTCATATGAGGGTTCCCATAAGGTATACCAAACATAGGGTTCTCCACACCATAGCGATTTTTGTACACACTATTTGGTATAGGATAATACATAATTGTATGGGTTACAAGTATATGCAATCAAACCTATGACGCCATCTACAACATGGGATTCTCTTGACTAATCCAATTAAGTGGAATTGGAACAACATGGTATGTCATTGACTAATCACATTAAGTGGAATTGGAACAAGGGGCATCAGGAAGGATATAATACATGTAAATTGATTAAACATATATAAGGTCATATTATTGAGCCTTCATGATGTCTCAACTCCCTCATCATATCTAATGGGAAATATAGAAAAGGTTAGGAACATTGTCTCTAGGGACACACAATTAGGATGTGATGTTGTGGTTTGTTGGATATGGAATATTTTTGCAACTCATGTAAGACTACATTGAAATAAGCTAACCTTATGTAATAAAATTCAATGTTGTAGGATGAACACCATAGATGAAAGGACATTATGTGATTATATGGGTCTACTCCATCAAATCCCTTAAATTTGGGGATATCTAAGTGTAGCTTGGTACACATAGTGAGCCAATAATGATGATACTGGATAGGATTGTTAGTAAGCCTAGTCAAATATAGGAGACTTAAAGCGTCCTTAAATGGGAATTTAGGTTTCTGATTTGCATTGGAATTCACATTGGGGTTGGGATTTAGGTTATTTTTAACCATATTAGTGGCTATAATTATTAGTGGGGGATATTCACTAAAGCTAGACAAGGAGGAACTAAACAATGATGAACTCAACTTAGAATTAATCAATTCATACAAACTCAAAGGTGAAGAAAAAGGTGAGGTAGTTTTTTTTTGTTTTTTACCATCACATGTTTAGGTGCAAGAAATAATATGTCTACGAATACCAAGAATGGATTGTAAACTCCTAATTCAAAGAGAATGCCTAAGAGAGATGGGAGGCACAATATTGATAAAAAGACAAGTCTCAATAACAAAGTAATGTCACCTAAATATCAGTGAAGGGTAAATAGTAGATTACACTAATTTAACCATAGATAAATCGAAAGACACCCTCTACTCCACCCATGACTTATGCCATAGGTCCGCTTCCCCCCGATCCAGATGCCACCTCTAGTTCTGCCCCCACGCCTCCACCTTACCATGTCTTCACTGATGTTCAGAGGGAAACCATTTTAGCGTTACGTTAGGACAATGCAGAAATGAAATTCTTCGAGGAGATGATGGAGAAGTGCCTTGACTGGCTTTTGGATTCAGGAGAAAAAGACTCAACTTAGCATCGCATCATAGAGGAGATGCTATAGGATACAATGGATCCAAAATGGCCTGACTCTTCTGAGCATGCTTTGCCCCATGACTACACAAGCAAGTAATTTTGATGGCTTGTTATTTTTTGTTTTTCATACCCTCTGTTTGGCCTACCAAACCACAAAGCTATCTTCTTTGCTTCAATAATAGGCTTATCTTAGCTATTTTAACTGTTCATCATGATAGTTTGTTAGATAGTAACTATTATAGCAGAATTTTATGGGGCATTTATCTCTAGCTGTGAGATTAGTTTCCTTTCATGAAAACCTCAACACCAATTTCTCAAACATTATATGTAAATTTTGATCTTAAAAGGTAATAAAACTACTAACCTACAAAAAAAAAATTGTATAATTTATTTTAATGAATGTTACTAAGAGATTTATGGAAATGTACTTGATATTTGTGTCTTTTGTTTGTTTATGAAGTGATACAATTACAAGTTATAAGTTTTTTATAAAATATATATTTTGTTTTGAGTGAATATAATTTAAGGATTTATGGAAATGTATGGAATATTTTGTATTTTTTCTACATTAATAAAAAGTTAAAAAAATTAATTAATAAAAAATAAAAGTTGAAATTTATATGGGAAATTGATAAATAATATAATTATAAATTTATAGAAATGGAATAGATAATTATAAGTTATTTATAATAAAATAAAAAGAAATATGATTCTAATTTTACAATAAAATATAAAATAATCATATAATAGAATATTGTTGATATAAAATAAATATGAAATATAATAAAAAAATAGATTTAAAGGTGGATTATATTACACAAAGTTAAAAATATATGAAAAATTAACACCAATTCAAAACACTCAATCAGTCAAATTAATCCAATTAAAAAGTTTATATTTATAAACATCTAACAAATATTTCATATATAAATAATAATAAAAATAATTATTAAATTGTTTTTTCATACTTATTTACCTTATATTAAAAAAAATAACCTTTTAAAAATAAATTTCTTAAATATCTTCATTTTATACCACAATGATATGAACTTGTGATCTCGTAGAAGGAAACATATGTTCTTAACCATTAGTCCCACTCAAGTTGTATGTTTTCTTTTTTGTAAATAAAAACGATTGCATTACCTTATGCTATAAAAAAGGAAACACATGTCTGAGAATACATCAAAACTTGCCACTTGTTATTCCATGTGCATGGGAACTAGAACAGATGGTCGTCATTGTTGAAGAACCAACCAGTGAACCAGAGTATGTTTTTGTCAAAATACATTCTAGCTAAAACTAGAAATTTAACTGTAAAAAACTAGATGTGAGGAGAACCCATGCTTTCGTCATGGCGAACTGTGAAGGAGAACGAATGACATCATCTTGGGAAATGGCTCTTTATAGGCTCTCTTGATAGGGAGTCGAACAAAATGTGTAGGCATTTTCTTGCATGATGGTTGTGAAGCTGCTCGGCCAAATATTTTCTCATCTAGAAAATAAGCACTAGACGGTCCCCCATGAACCTACAAGAGCTCGTTAAGTTCTGGCATCCCAAGGCTGGGTAAAATTGTGTGCCTGTGTGTGTTTCTTGATGAGTCTCCTATTTTCTCTAGCAATAGCCTCAATCTATCCTTGGTTCTTCATTGTTGGGGGTTTCTTCATCCTTGAAGTTATCCTGCACCAGTGGGGGGATTTCCTTCTCCACCATACAACCTCCCATGGCTATCTCAAGAGAATTGAAGGGGGGACCAGTGCCCATTGGTGTTATCGATTCTATGGTGTTCTCCACCTAGTTAGGAGGAATCTCCCCCTCCGCTATGCATCTCCATAGTTTATCTCAGGGTCAAGTGAATGAAGCTCGGGTTGGGCATCTTCACACCAATTTTGGGTGGAGTTAGGAGAGCGAGCAAAGATTCTTCCATTATTAGGAAATAGAGAAGGAGGGCTTGTGCATCGATGCTGGCTTGTGCATCGATGCTGGCCTACTTGACTGTAGTAGGTCGGCCCATGATTGGAACCTCTTTCACGAGGCATGGAAAATTTGAACTAGAGAGGAAGAGAATTGACAGAGGAAATGAAGGGAATGTTGGTTGTGGAAGGAAGGAAATTGATAGAAGCTCGAATTACTCAGATGGATAGTGTAGGTGGAGAATGAAAACCTAAGGATAAAATATGGATATAAGAGCCACAACACAAAATTACCTGCATGATGATAAGAGCCAAGCTCGGTGCGCCATTAAACCTACTTGACTGTCCCAACGCACTAGCCTCTTACCTGAGTGAATGTTATGCATTGTGAGTTGATGGAGGAGGAGGCTGGTAGTGAGGGGATTTAACTGCACTCATTGCCATAGTGTCATGTAGCATGTTCTCCCCAAGTGTCACCCCATCCGAGGAGAGGCATTTGTAAAGGGATAGCTCTTGGCAATGTTTTAATAGTTGTGAATCAGGATGATCTTGGGCATTGAGGATGAGGATTTATGCTTGTGTAGTAACTCCCTCATTAACTAGTTTGTCAACAATTTTTTTGCCTCACATATTATGGGAGAAGAGATGAGAGTGAGGGAGGGATGCAATAAGGCTTGAAAATAATATAGAGGGCCTAGGAGGCACCAACTGGGAATATTTTTTTTCGGATCTGTACCATTTATGATTTTGGCTGCTAGTGAGATAATTACTTTTGAATCTCCTTCAATTATGAGGGGATGAAGGTTGATAAATTAGGCTAATTGAATTCCCTTGATGAGACCCCAAAGTTTTGTTGAGTTGTTTTTTTAGTGCCCCAAAAATCCCTCTCTGAAGTGTTGGATATGCCCTATGTTGTCTCTGATGACTTCTCCAAATACGACTTGGCCAGGATTTCCCTTAAAGGCCCCATCAAAGTTCAACTTTCCAAAAACTAGGATGTGAACAACTCCAAGTGGAGGGGCTTCGGGAGGTGAGAGTTGGTGGAGCAGAGAGAGAGAGAGAGAGAAGCATTGGGATTTATTAGCTATTGGGAGGAGAAGATGAGGGATTCAATAGGTTCAGTGGGAATGCCATCCTGGGTCCAAGATTGAACTCGAATAGTTTCCCAAATGCTCTTGAGGATATTTGACCTTATTATTGAGGGAGTGGAGGCTTGGGAATGGAATATGCACTCGATTCTTTCTTTCCAGAGCTATCAAACTATAAATCCTGGCAAGAGTTGCTAAATTCTATTCAGGAGAGGGATTTTAAAATCCCTCGATCCCTAGTCTTTGATAGTGATGATGAAATTTTTCCTATCTCTTTTGGTTTTCCTCGTGATTATTGTAGCTTGATCCTATATCATATTGTTGTCAAGGTATCGATTGAATAAGTGCTCCATTGTTTCTTCCTATTGCAGTCATAAGTAACAAATTGAGGGTCCAACGAAGCCTCTCTTCTTGAGGTTATCCCAGGTTAGGATGCATTTCTAAACCAGGAACCAGAGAAAGGTGGAAACCTTTGGCCCAAGTTTGGTTTTACATATTATGCGCCAGATGTGATCCTTCAGCTGCTTGTGAAAATTTTGAGTTGATAGTCTTCCTTAATTGTGAACGTTCTTCTAGGGGTATACCCCCAAGGAAGAATATCCTTCTCCTCACTAATACAGATCTTCTTGTTTCCTATTATTACTTTCCAAGGTTACAGATGAATATTTGTTGTAAGATTTAGATCTTGTGGGAGCATTTTCCAACTACACCAAGGGGTTTGATGAGGGACATTAAGCCATAGGTTCGCAACTTTTAGGTGCTTTATCCCTTGTATGTGGTCTTTGTAAGGATGTAATATTTCCATCATCTGCAATAGAGGTAGTTTCTTCCAAGCGCCTGTCCAGAACTGGGCACAGTGGCCATTCCGCACTTCCTAAAATGCATGCCCCTGGATGAGTGAGAGGTTTTTCCAAGCTTCATTCTAAATATTAGAACCATGGATAAGCTCCTCAATCCGAATGAGTTTCTCTTGCGGGATTTGGGGGGTGTATTTTTTCTTCCATAGTCGCACCCAGAGTTCCTTTGGGTACTTTAGCTAGTGCCACCATATTTTTTCTCCCATGAGATTGTTGAGCTTTCCTGGGTCGCGAAGACCCAAGCCTCCCAAGGAAGTAGGCTTGCAGATCTTTTCCCAACTGACTAAGGCCCATTTTTTCCCTTGATTGTGACCATGGTAGAGAAAATTCCGCTAAATTTTTCTAATGCTTTTGATGACAGTTTGTGGTGTTACAAGAGATGAGAACACGTAGGTCAGAATAGCTTGAAGCACCTCTTTTAAGAGGATGAGCCTGGTGGGGAGATTTAGGGATTTGAAGGTCCAGGAATTGAGGTGATTGGAGATTGAGAGAATTAGGGAGTCCTAAGATATATTTCATGTTGTTTATTCTATCAAGGGTAAACCAAGGTAATGGGACAGAAGGGAGCAACGCAGGATGCCTAGGAGGCAATATATGTGTTGTTTAACTGCAAGGGGAGTGTTGAAGAAGAAAATATAAGACTTGTCCAAATTGAAAGTAGTGCCTGAGGTGTCTCTAAAGTCAGAGAGGATGGTTCAGAGTTTAACAACTTCCCTAGATGTGGGGGTGTTCACAAGCATTGTATCATCAACAAATTGGCTATGGGAAGCAGCGCGCTAGAGTCCATGGATCGAGAGCCCTTTTAGTGAACCATGCAAGATTGAGGTAGATAAATATCACCCTATACCTTCTTCCATGATGACAAAGAGGAAGGGGGAAAGTGGATCCCCATGACGAATGCCTCGAGAGGGGGGAAAAGGCCTAGAGGGGATGCCATTGACTAGGATGGAGAAGAAAACTAAGGAGGTGAGCTTCATGATCTAGGCTATCTAGTCTTCACTGAACCCAAAGGATGAAAGAAGAGAATGCATATATTTCCAACTAATCTTATCAAAATCTTCAGAAATTTCAAGATTTATAAGCATACATGGGGTGTGTTTGGTCTTGAGTGAGTGAATCACCTCATGAACCAAGATTATGTTTTCCATGATGTGTATTCCCTCTACATATCTAGACTGTTCCTTTGAGATAATGAATGGTAGAATGGGCTTGAGTCGGAGTGAAATTACCTTTGTGATGATCTTGTAAATGATGTTGGAGAGCGCTATCGGTCTAAAATGCTTTGGGTTGGTAACATGTTCTTCTTTTGGGATTAGGGTAGGGAAAGTAGCAATGAGGGCTGAGAGCACTTGTCCTGGCATTATGCATTCCTCCATAATTTTCTAAACCTCTTCTCAAATCAACGACCAACAGTGGTGGAAGAAGTCAGTAGTAAAACCATCCAGCCCAGGGGATTTTCCAGTGGGCATTTCCTTAATAGCCTAATCAACTTCCTCCTGCGAGACCAGTCTCATTAAATCTCTATTCTTCTCTAGAGTGATTAGGGATGGAATATGTTGGGTTACCCAGTTGATGGCAAGTGTTATATCAATTGGAGGTTCTGAAAGAAGCTCTTTGTAATAGGTAACTAATTCTGTTTCAATGTCTGCAAGATCCAGAAGTGTGTTTCCTTTTGCATCTTCGAGATTTGTAATAAAGTTGATGTCATCTTTGGATCATGGAGTGGTGAAAGGACTTTGTTTTTTTTCCCCTTTCTTTAACCACTGTACTTGGGACTTTTGCTTCCAAAGGATATCTTCCTTCTTGTGACGATATGAAAGTTGTTTCTTCAATATCACCTCCTCCTGTAGCAAGGTATATGAATAGCCAGAGACAATGGATTCATGTTGAATGTCATCTATTCGTTGTTCTAGGGCCTTATGTGTTAGGAAAATATTTCCAAAGACAATCTTGTTCCAGTCCTGAAGTTATTGCTTGAAATTTTTTAGGCGCTGCTAGAATCTGTACATCCGAGTACCATGTTTGATTTATGCTTTGGCCCAGTGGGTACAGGAGAGCTCCGAGAAGTCTAGGTGAGTTGGCCATAATTTCTCAAAGCCAAATGGTTTGTACTTGGGTGTGGCAATTGTATCTACCCATAGTTGGACTGGTCAATCATCTCAGCCCGATTTCGGACAAATGTTGGCTTCAATTAGAGGGCCCTCAAGCATTAGTTTTTCTGATATTAGGAAACAATACAATCTGTTGGTTATGTGTTGAGAGTCCGCCCGCTTATTGGACCAAGTAAAGGCTCCATTTCTGGTCTCAATGTCAATTATCTTGAGGCTATCTATGAGATGGATAAACTTGGTGTTGTCTTGATCCAAACAATTCAAGCCGCCGTTTTTTTCTTCTAGGGTAAGGATCATGTTAAAATCCCCTCCAAATATCCATCGTTCTTGTTCTATTAGAGTTTTTATATAATCAAGGTTGGCTAGGAAGTGATCCTTCCCTTGGGTAAGCTAAGGTCCATAAGCATTGGTGCTGACCCCTACTTTGCTTGAGCCGATAGCATGGTAATTTTTTGTGAGCATGACTACCGTTGAAAAAGTTCGTTCCAGAATAACTGAGGTTGGGTTCCAGAGTATGCCTAAACCCCATGTTGCCCCTTTGGAGTCTACGTATATGAAGTTACAGTGTTTCCATTATCTTTTAAATATTTATTCGGCCATTTCTCCTGTACATTTGATCTCCTGTAGTAGAAAGATGTCTGGGTCTTATGATTTGACACAATTTCGAAGAATCCTTTGTTTGGATCTTCCATTGAGACCCCTGATATTCCACGTGATGATCATATCATATTGAGTTGCATGGGGGGGAGAAAATTCCTTCAGTGAGGCATTGCATTTGACCTGAGTTAATCATAAATTTGACTGCATATTTGATCAATTGATGTACCATTTTGTGTCCACATCATTTTCCCTCTTTCTAGCTCGATCTATCTCGAGGTGGATTCCTAAGATGGAAGTGGCCCCTGTTGTGGAATCAATGAAAACCTTGTGTACCTTTCTAAGTTGCTCCACTGGAATGTATTGTAGTTCCTTCCTTTTGAGGAATTCCTTGAGTTTGTCGAGGTCAATGTCCTCAAGTTCCCTTTCATCTATTTGCATTATGGTGTCCCCTCCTTCTGAGTCTTTTCCTGGTACCATTTGATCTTGGGGGTCATGACTTAAGATTTTCTCTAGGCATGGATCTAGGATTTGTTTTTCTTTACCTTTGTCTTTGCTCGGATCTGTTGAATTGTGGGGGCTTTCAACTTCCTCTGCCTCCAGTAGGTTGCTAAGTGCATCGAAGGAGTTGCTGGTGGGAATCTTTGGACTTCCAATCTGAATGGCTTTCTTCGAAGGAGGTTTTATGCATCCTTGCACTTGAGTGTAGCCATCTTTTTGTTTCTGCTCTGCTAATGGTTGGGCTGGCGCATTGAGGGGGAGTTCTCTAAAGAGATGTCCATGCTTGTGACATTTCCGACATTTATTCATAATCTATGGTCTGAATCCATTCCTCATCCTGATATTGTATGGTGACTGAGTTGGGGAGGGATTTGGAGATATTCATGTAAATGCAGATCCATGCATAGGATGTGTATCTTCACTTCTTTGTGGCTTTTGAATATTTTACATACCTTCCCAGCGTATTTCCAATGCCCATTAATATTTTTGCAAGCCATAATTCATGGGGTAGAGAGTATAGGCGAATCCAAACTGGGGCAAACGCAAAGTCTTCCTTTTGGGGGCAAAAATTATCCCTCCAAAACCTTAAATACAACACGACTGAACTATAGAAGTAGGGGTCATTTTCAAATACTCGATCTTTGTCCTCCACGCTGTAGAAAATGATTGTAAAGAAACCCTTCGAACTTAGTTGAAGCATTGGTGCTTGAGGGAGGCATTTTCCAGGTTCCCAGTTGCGAGATGCCTTTGGATGCGACGTTTCAGCTTACATTTCCATGTTTGTCCTGAGCCTTATTGCTCTTGTCACAGATGTTCTCTAAGGTGCGGTGATGGTTCAAAGGACTGTCGTCAAACTCTAATTCCATCCATTTCATTGGTTATTGCATTTCTGTACGAAGGGGTTTTCACCCCCCATAGCTCATTCTGCGAAGACGGACTTATTCGTATCTTTGGCAGCAGTGAATCTCATTTCTAAGCGATAGGAGGTCTGGCATTGTAGGGGAGAGAGCATGCAAGCGGTCAAACCCTAGGAAAGAATTTTCGCTAAATTCTCCATGGAGGTGATTGATGTTAAGTCTCACTTAAGCTATATCCTTAAGAATATATATATACACTAATTTCTTTTATCTTTTATATGCTTAACATAAATCATAAATCCTTTATGAGCTAAACTAAATATCTATAACTAAATATTTTAATAATTAAATTGATAGATTTATATAGCCTGAGGGGGCCTAATGGTTAAGAACATGTGTTTCCTCTTAAGAGGTCATAGGTTCAAATCCAGAGGGCGGTAGGGTATGTATACCTTCATAGACTTTACTAGTCAAATCGTTGGGCGGAGGGGCTGGCTTGGTTGTGACCTTAAAAATAGATTATTATTATTATTATTATTATTAGGTATTTTAATAAATCAATTTAATCACCTTGCAATAAAATGATATAATTAAAAATGTTTTAATAAATAATTTTATTCATCTTCCAATAAGATGATGTAAATAAAAGTAGGGCTATTTTATTCTAAACACATTCCAAAATTCCATAAAATATTATACATTTTGTACGACTCTAACCCTCTAGGTGCATATCTCCCAATGATTTGGAGTTCAATCATCATGGAATTATGCTTTGTGGCATTTATTAGTTTCAGCTATGGTTGGGGAAATATGTGTTCACAGTATCGAGCATATATTAGTTTCAGTTCTTGTTTCCGGAAATATGTGTTCACAGTATCGAATAACTTTTACTTTAGTGAAAAGGTACGCTAATATTCCCACTTTAATAAAATTAAGTTCGCTTCGTACGCATGTAGTATATTAAATGGCTATTTTGTTCAGGACGCCTGAACAAAGTTTATAAAATATTATAATTTTTTTTAGGATTCTAACTTGGTATGTGGAAAATGGTTTGGAGTTCCATCATTATGAAATTATTCTTTGTGGTATCTAATCATTTCAGTTCTTTTTTTTCCATGAAACCCATACATATATATATTAAAGCGAATATTTTGAAGTGTCACGATTATATAAATAATTAAGACAGTTTCCATGAGAAAAGCATTATTGCATTGCTTTTACGTTTTGTAATTTCACTTCGTGGCTGCGCTTTATGTATTAGCGAGGAATTTTTTAACTTAAAAGTAGATTAATTTCGTTATAATTTCCAATATTTAAAGCGAATATTTTTTAAGTGTCACTATTATATAAATAATTAAGAAAAAGTTTCCATGGGAACATCATTATTACATTGGCTTTACATTTTGTAATTTCACTTACTGGCTGCGCTTTATTTATTAGCGAGGAATTTTTAACTTAAAGAGTAGACTAATTTCGTTATAATTTTCCTACACATTGTTGGTAATAAGTCTACAGCGTGGTTTGACGGTGCTGCACTCTCAAACGGGGGCTCAACTGTGGAGCCGGTGGATTTGTGCAATTATCAAAGACCTATTACTTCTTCTGGACTCTTAATTGTGGGCCCGGTTCCAACACAAAGGCGGAATTGTTGGGGGTTTGGGCATTATTTCTTTTGGCTTTTGCTTCTAGGTTTAACTTCTTGGACTTTCCATTTTTAGGAAATTCAAAAATTATTATAAACTTGTTAAACATTAGAGGCAAGTTTAAGTCTCCGTTTTTCAGATAAAACTCGAGAGCTCCAACAAAAGTTCAAACAAATCACTTATCTTCATACCCGGAGAAAAAAACAACAAAAAAGTTGATGCCCTCTCCAATATCACCCTTCAGAAACAAACCTAATTACTCTCCTATAATCACTGGCTTGATAATCACTAAGACTCCTCTATCTTCATAAACATCTTTTAATCACTTTCAAGCACTTTCTAAATATGGATACAAGAGCCACAACACGAAATTACCTGCATGATGATAAGAGCCAAGCTCGGTGCGCCATTAAACCTACCTGACTGTCCCAACGCACTAACCTCTTACCTGAGTGAATGCTATGCATTGTGAGTTGATGGAGGAGGAGGCTGGTAGTGAGGGGATTTAACTGCACTCATCGCCAGAGTGTCATGTAGCATGTTCTCCCCAAGTGTCACCCCATCCGAGGGGAGGCATTCATAAAGGGATAGCTCTTGGCAATGTTTTAATAGTTGTGAATCAAGATGATCTTGGGCATTGAGGATGAGGATTTATGCTTGTGTAGTAACTCCCTCATTAACTAGTTTGTCAACAAATTTTTTTGCCTCACATATTATGGGAGAAGAGATGAGAGTGAGGGAGGGATGCAATAAGGCTTGCAAATAATATAGAGGGCCTAGGAGGCAACAACTGGGAATATTTTTTTCCAGATTTGTACCATTTATGATTTTGGCTGCTAGTGAGATAATTACTTTTGAATCTCCTTCAATTATGAGGGGATGAAGGTTGAGAAATTAGGCTAATTGAATTCCCTTGATGAGACCCCAAAGTTTTGTTGAGTTGTTTGTTTAGTGCCCCAAAAATCCCTCTCTAAAGTGTTGGATATGCCTTGTGTTGTCTCTGATGACTTCTCCAAATACGACTTGGCCAGGATTGCCCTTAGAGGCCCCATCAAAGTTCAACTTTCCAAAAACTAGGATGTGGACAACTCCAAGTGGAGGGGCTTCGGGAGGCAGGAGTTGGTGGAGCAGAGAGAGAGAAAGAGAAGCATTGGGATTTATTAGCTGTCGGGAGGAGAAGATGAGGGATTCAAGAGGTTCACTGGGAATGCCATCCTGGGTCCGAGATTGAACTCGAATAGTTTCCCGAATGATCTTGAGGATATTTGACCTTATTATTGAGGGAGTGGAGGCTTGGGAACGGAATATGCGCTCGATTCTTTCTTTCCAGAGTTGTCAAACTATAAATCTTGGCAAGAGTTGCCAAATTCTATTTAGGAGAGGGATTTTAAAATCCCTTGAGCCCTAGTCTTTGATAGTGATGATGAAATTTTTCCTATCTCTTTTGGTTTTCCTCATGATTATTGCAGCTTGATCCTATATCATATTGTTGTCAGGGTATTGATTAAATAAGTGATCCATTGTTTCTTCCTATTGCATTCATAGGTAACAAATTGAGGGTCCAATGAAGCCTCTCTTCTTGAGGTTATCCTAGGTTAGGATGTAGTTCTGAACCAGGAACCAGAGAAAGGTGGAAACCTTTGGCCAAAGTTTGGTTTTACATATTATGCACTAGATGTGATCCTTTGGCTGCTTGTGAAAATTTTGAGTTGATAGTCTTCCTTAATTGTGAACGTTCTTCCAAGGGTATACCCCCAGTGACAAATATCCTTCTCCTCACTAATACAGATCTTCTTGTTTCCTATTATTACTTTCCATGGTTGCAGATCAATATTTGTTGTAAGATTTAGATCTTGTGGGAGCATTTTCCAACTACACCAAGGGGTTTGATGAGGGACATTAAGCCATAGGTTCACAACTTTTAGGTTCTTTATCCCTTGTATGTGGTCTTTGTAAGGATGTAATATTTCTATTGTCTGCAACAGAGGTAGTTTCTTCCAAGCGCCTATCCAGAACTGGGCACAATGGCCATTCCGTACTTCCCAAAACGCATGCCCTTGGATGAGTGAGAGGTTTTTCCAAGCTTCATTATAAATATTAAAACCATGGATCTACTCCTCAATCCGAATGAGTTTCTCTTGCGGGATTTGGGGGGTATATTTTTTCTTCCATAGTCGCACCTAGAGTTCCTTTGGGTACTTTAGCTAGCGCCACCATATTTTTTCTCCCACGAGATTGTTGAGCTTTCCTGGGTCGCGAAGACCCAAGCCTCCCAAGGAAGTAGGTTTGCAGATCTTTTCCCAATTGACTAAGGCCTATTTTTTCCCTTAATTGTGACCATGGCAAAGAAAATTCCGCTAAATTTTTCTAATGCTTTTGATGATAGTTTGTGGTGTTACAAAAGATTAGAACACGTAGGTTAGAATAGCTTGAAGCACCTCTTTTAAGAGGATGAGCCTTGTGGGGAGATTTAGGGATTTGAAGGTCCAGGAATTGAGGTGATTGGAGATTGAGAGAATTAGGGAGTCCTAAGATATGTTTCATGTTGTTTAGTCTATCAGGGGTAAACCAAGGTAATGGGATGGAAGGGAGCAACGCAGGATGCCTAGGAGGCAATATATGTGTTGTTTAACTGCAAGGGGAGTGTTGAAGAAGAAAATATAAGACTTGTCGAAATTGAAAGTAGTTCTTGAGGTGTCTCTAAAGTCAGAGAGGATGGTTCAGAGTTTAACGACTTCCCTGAATGTGGGGGTGTTCACAAGCATTATATCATCAACAAATTGGCTATGGGAAGCAGTGTGCTAGAGTCCATGGATCGAGAGCCCTTTTAGTGAACCATGCAAGATTGAGGTAGATAAATATCACCCTATACCTTTTTCCATGATGACAAAGAGGAAGGGCGAAAGTGGATGCCCATGACGAATGCCTCGAGAGGGGGGAAAAGGCCTAGAGGGGATGCCATTGACTAGGATGGAGAAGAAAACTAAGGAGGTGAGCTTCATGATCTAGGCTATCTAGTCTTCACTGAACCCAAAGGCTGAAAGAAGAGAATGCATATATTTCCAACTAATCTTATCAAAATCTTCAGAAATTTCAAGATTTATAAGCATACCTGGGGTGTGTTTGGTCTTGAGTGAGTGAATCACCTCATGAACCAAGATTATGTTTTCCATGATGTGTATTCCCTCTACATATCTAGACTGTTCCTTTGAGATAATGAATGGTAGAATGGGCTTGATTCGGAGAGAAATTACCTTTGTGATGATCTTGTAAATGATGTTGGAGAGCGTTATCGATCTAAAATGATTTGGGTTGGTAACGTGTTCTTCTTTTGGGATTAGGGTAAAGAAAGTAGCATTGAGGGCTGAGAGCACTTATCCTAGCGTTATGCATTCCTCCATAAGTTTCCAAACCTCTTCTCGAATCAACAACCAACAGTGGTGGATGAAGTCAGTAGTGAAACCATCTGGTCCAGGGGATTTTCCAGGGGGCATTTCCTTAATAGCCTGATCAACTTCCTCCTGCGAGACCAGTCTCATTAAATCTCTATTCTTCTCTAGAGTGATTAGGGATGGAATATGTTGGGTTACCCAGTTGATGGTAGGTGTTATATTCATTGGAGGTTCTGAAAGAAGCTCTTTGTAATAGGTAACTAATTATGTTTCAATGTCTGCACGATCCAGAAGTGTGTTTCCTTTTTCATCTTCGAGATTTGTAATAAAGTTGATGTCATCTTTGGATCGTGGAGTGGTGAAAGGAGTTTGTTTTTTTTCCCCTTTCTTTAACCACTGTACTTGGGACTTCTGCTTCCAAAGGATATCCTCCTTCTTGTGACGATATGAAAGTTGTTTCTTCAATATCACCTCCTCCTGTAGCAAGGTATATGAATAGCCAGAGACAATGGATTCATGTTGAATGTCATCTATTCGTTGTTCTAGGGCCTTCTGTGCTAGGAAAATATTTCCAAAGACAATCTTGTTCCAGTCCTGAAGTTGTTGCTTGAAATTTTTTAGGCGCTGCTAGAATCTGTACATCCGAGTACCATGTTTGATTTCTGCTTTGGCCCAATGGGTGCGACAGAGCTCCAAGAAGTCTAGGTGAGTTGGCCATAATTTCTCAAAGCCAAATGGTTTGTACTTGGGTGTGGCAATTGTATCTACCCATAGTTGGACTGGTCAATCATCTGAGCCTGATTTCGGAAGAATGTTGGCTTCAATTAGAGGGTCCTCAAGCATTAGTTTTTCTGATATTAGGAAACAATACAATCTATTGGTTATGTGTTGAGAGTCCGCCCACTCATTGGACTAGGTAAAGGCTACATTTATGGTCTCAATGTCAATTATCTTGAGGCTATCTATGAGATGGATAAACTTGGTGTTGTCTTGATCCAAACATTTCAAGTCGTTGTTTTTTTCTTCTAGGGTAAGGATCATGTTAAAATCCCCTCCAAATATCCATTGTTCTTGTTCTATTAGAGTTTTTATATAATCAAGGTTGGCTAGGAAGTGATCCTTCCCTTGGGTAAGCTAAGGTCCATAAGCATTGGTGATGACCCATACTTTGCTTGAGTCGATAGCACGGTAATTTTTTGTGAGCATGACTACTGTTGAAAATGTTCATTCCAGAATAACTGAGGCTGGGTTCCAGAGTATGCCTAAACCCCATGTTGCCCCTTTGGAGTCTACGTATATGAAGTTACAGTGTTTCCAACATCTTTTAAATATTTCTTCTGCCATTTCTCCTGTACATTTGGTCTCCTGTAGTAGAAAGATGTATGGGTCTTATGATTTGACACAATTTCGAAGAATCCTTTGTTTGGATCTTCCATTGAGACCCCTAATATTCCACGTGATGATCGTATCATATTGAGTTGCATGGGGGGGAGAAAATTCCTATAGTGAGGCACTGCATTTGACCTGAGTTAATCATAAATTTTCCTACATATTTGATCAATTGATGTACCATTTTGTGTCCACGTCGTTTTCCCTCTTTCTAGCTCGATCTAGCTCGAGGTGGATTCCTAAGATGGAAGTGGCCCCTGTTGTGGAATCAATGAAAACCTTGTGTACCTTTCTGAGTTGCTCCACTGGAATGTATTGCAGTTCCTTCCTTTTGAGGACTTCCTCGAGTTTGTCGAGGTCAATGTCCTCAAGTTCCCTTTCATCTATCTGCATTATGGTGTCCCCTCCTTTTGAGTCTTTTCCTGGTACCATTTGATCTTGGGGTCATGACTTAATATTTTCTCTAGGAATGGATCTAGGATTTGTTTTGCTTTACCTTTGTCTTTGCTCAGATTTGTTGAATTGTGGGGGTTTTCAACTTCCTCTGCCTCCGGTAGGTTGCTAAGAGCATCGAAGGAGTTGCTGGTGGGAATCTTTGGACTTCCAATCTGAATGGCTTTCTTCGAAGGAGGTTTTTTGCGTCCCTACACTTAAGTGTAGCCATCTTTTTGTTTCTGCTCTGCTAATGGTTGGGCTGGCGCATTGATGGGGTATTCTCTAAAGAGATGTCCATGCTTGTGACATTTCCAACATTTATTCATAATCTATGGTCTGAATCCATTCCTCATCCTGATATTCTATGGTGACTGAGTTGGGGAGGGATTTGGAGATATTCATGTAAACGCAGATCCATGCATAGGATGTGTATCTTCACTTCTTTGTGGCTTTTGAATATTTTACATACCTTCCCAACGTATTTCCAATGCCCATTAATATTTCCGTGAGCCATAGTTCATGGGGTAGAGAGTATAGGTGGATCCAAACTGGGGTGCACGCAAAGTATTCCTTTTTTGGGCAAAAATTATCTCTCCAAAACCTTAAATACAGCACGACTGAGCTATAGAAGTAGGGGTCATTTTCAAATACTCGATCTTTGTCCTCCAGGCTGTAGAAAATGATTGTAAAGAAACCCTTCGAACTTAGTTGAAGCTCATAGTCACCTTTCGAGTTCCACTAGTTTTTAATCCATCTCGTAAGGTCTTTCTCAGGGGGCCATATCCCTAAGAATTTTTTGATCAAGGCATGATATTTCATGAACTGGGTGTGTTCGCCCACCCTGCTGGATTTTATCACTTATTTTGGTGCATTTGGTGCTTGAGGGATGCATTTTCCAAGTTCCCAGTTGCGAGATGCCTTTGGATGCTACGTTTCAACTTACATTTCCATGTTTGTCTTGAGCCTTATTGCTCTTGTCGCAGATGTTCTCTAAGGTGCGGTGATGGTTCAAAGCACTGTTGTCAGACTCTAATTCCATCCATTTCATTGGTTATTGCATTTCTGTACGAAGGGGTTTTCACCCCCCATAGCTCATTATGCGAAGACGGGCTTATTTGTATCTTTGGCAGCAATGGATCTCATTTTTAAGCGATAGGAGGTCTGGCATTGCAGGGGAAAGAGCATGCGGGCGATCAAACCCTAGGAAAGAATTTTCGCTGAGTTCTCCATGGAGGTGATTGATGTTAAATCTCACTCAAGCTATATCCTTAAGAATATATATATACACTAATTTCTTTTATCTTTTATATGCTTAACATAAATCATAAATCCTTTATGAGCTAAACTAAATATTTTAATAATTAAATTGATAGATTTATATAATTAAGTATTTTAATAAATCAATTTAATCACCTTGCAATAAGATGATGTAATTAAAAATGTTTTAATAGATAATTTTATTCATCTTCCAATAAGATGATGTAAATAAAAGTAGGGCTATTTTATTCTAAACATATTCCAAAATTCCATAAAATATTATACATTTTGTACGACTCTAACCCTCTAGGTGCATATCTCTCAAGGATTTGGAGTTCAATCATCATGGAATTATGCTTTGTGGCATTTATTAGTTTCAACTCTGGTTGGGGAAATATGTGTTCACGGTATCGAGCATTTATTAGTTTCAGTTCTTGTTGGGGAAATATGTGTTCACAGTATCGAATAACTTTTACTTTAGTGAAAAGATACGCTAATATTCCCACTTTAATAAAATTAAGTTCGCTTCGTACGCATGTAGTATATTAAATGGCTATTTTGTTCAGGACGCCTGAACAAAGTTTATAAAATATTATAATTTTTTTTAGGATTCTAACTCGGTTGGTGCAAAATGGTTTGGAGTTCCATCATTATGAATTATTCTTTGTGGTATCTAATCATTTCAGTTCTTATTTTTCCATGAAACCCATACATATATATATTAAAGCGAATATTTTTAAGTGTCACTATTATATAAATATTTAAGACAGTTTCCATGAGAAAAGCATTATTGCATTGCTTTTACGTTTTGTAATTCCATTTCGTGGCTGCGCTTTATGTATTAGCGAGGAATTTTTTAACTTAAAAGTAGATTAATTTCGTTATAATTTCCAATATTTAAAGCGAATATTTTTAAGTGTCACTATTATATAAATAATTAAGAAAAAGTTTCCATGGGAGCATCATTATTACATTGGCTTTACATTTTGTAATTTCACTTACTGGCTGCGCTTTATTTATTAGCGAGGAATTTTTAACTTAAAAGTAGATTAATTTCGTTATAATTTTCCTAAACATTGTTGATAATAAGTTGGTAATAAGTCTACAGCGTGGTTTGACGGTGCTGTACTCTCAAACGAGGGCTCAACTGTGGAGCCGGTGGACATGTGCAATTATCAAAGACCTCTTACTTCTTCTGGACTCTCAATTGTGGGCCCGGTTCCAACACAAAGGCGGAATTGTTGGGGGTTTGGGCATTATTTCTTTTGGTTTTTGCTTCTAGGCTTAACTTCCTGGACTTTCAATTTTTAGGAAATTCAAAAATTATTATACACGGGTTAAACATCAAAGGCAAGTTTAAGTCTCCGTTCTTCTTGATTGGATGGACAGAATTAGGGAGCTCCAACAAAAGTTCAAACAAATCACTTATCTTCTTACCTAGAGAAAAAAACAACAAAAAAACTGATGCCCTCTCCAATATCACCCTTCAAAAACAAACCTAATTACTCTCCTATAATCACTGGCTTGATAATCACTAAGACTCCTCTATCTTCATAAACATCTTTTAATCACTTTCAAGCACTTTCTAAATATTCTGGTCTGTATCTGAGATCTATGTTCTCCCTGTCCTCCCTCTGAACATGGACTGACAGCACTATTAGTCTTGTATTCTGTCTTGAATTTCTTGGTTTCTGCCTCTGCCTTCGGCCTCATCCTCGGGATCGGTAGAGAGCCACTCATAGAAAGCCTTTGATGCGGAGAGACTACTGGCGATTGTTAACACAGTTATATTTTCATAAATATAATAGCGAAATTTTTCTCTATGGAAAAAAAAAAAAAGGTGGGGAGTAAGTCTAACATGTTGAAATTTTGATAAACACCAAAATGCATAAACAAAATTATATTATATAAAAGTTCATATCTTTAAGTTTTGTTTAATTCAATTTATTTTTTAATTTATAAATAAAATTTCTTTTTATCTTTAAGTTTTGTTTAATTCAATTTATTTTTTAATTTATAAATAAAATTTATTTCCTGGAATCAATTGAGTGTAAATTGGATGAATATGAGAAATGATTATTATTTTCTATACTATAATTCAATTCTCATAATAATCTGAATAAATTGGAATCAATTGAGTGTAAATTGGATGGATATGAGAAATGATTATTATTTTCTATACTATAATTCAATTCTCATAATAATCTGAATAAATTGAGTATAAATTAGATGGGTATGAGAAATTATTCTTATCTTCTATACTATAATTCAATTCTCATAATAACATGAATAAAGCTATAATAAATATGTTGTAATTACTTACAGCTTTATATAAAAAAGCGATTTTACTTCAAGGTATGAATATTATTTACAATAGCAAGACGGAATTTTCAAGGAAATTTCCAGCATCGTAAATCAAAGAGTAAAGCAGACGTTCATACTTCTGGGAATATTATTTACAAAAGCACGACGAAAATTTCATGGGAATTTCCAGCATCGTACGTCAGAGAATAAAGCAGATGTTGATAATTCATGGGGCTGTTTCGTCCTCGGGATACTACAATTGCCTCCTATATCTGTTTACTCATCAACCCAAATCCCCGAAACTTGTCTGGCCTCAACACGCTCATGTTCATGTATTGTAATTGAACCCACTGATCAATCTTCCTCTATCTCAAGCCCATCTTCCCTTCCCTTCCGTTGTTCTGAATCATGGCAAGCCCTGAAGCGGCATATAGCGAGCGGCTCACAGTTGAAGACTATGCCGAATTAGTGGGGTTTTTATTAGGATCACTTGCATTCATTATCCTTATCGGGCTTGACCTGCGAAATGCAATTAAAAAGGGAGCTCATTGGGTTCCGGGGCATGCTCTCGTCCTAAGTGCTCTGACCATCCAGGTTATGAACTTCGTCGAAAACCAGAGTGGTTTACTGGATGAGATCTTGAAACGTTCAGGGTCACGGAATAATGAGATAGTCAAGAATAACTTGTTTATGATACACATTAGCAGAGTAATGTTATGTGTGTTGGTAGCATTTTTCCTGCCGGGAATGGCCCGTCCCGGCTCTCAGGAGAAATGGACCAAAATAGCAGCTATAGGATTGACTGTCTTCATCGACATTTTCTCCGAGCTTAGTAGTGTACATAGGCGTTCGAGTAAGTCTAGTAAGTCTAGCGTGGTCTCCCATTTCTTCTATTCCTGGGCACAAGGCAAGGAAGACGCAAATCAGGTTAGCGAGGTTTCCTTCTTCGTATCTGGTGCGATAATATCGATAACGCTCATATGGCTTATTCTCCTCCTCATCTGCGCAGCTATAGCCAGTAAAAGCATACGGAATATCACCACTCAAAAAATCCCCATCATTCTTCCAGAGCCTGCAAACAAGACTTGGAAGGGAGTAGAAGATCAAGTACTGAAATCGTGGATCGTGGCGCGTGCATGTTATCCTGAATCAATCATAGCCAGGTCAGAATTAGCCTCATCAGCTGCACTGGGAGTTACAATTTGCATTTTAAGTTCCGTCGTAGGATGGCTTGTCCAGGGCCCAAAGGTAAAGTTTCATCGTCATCCTGCATTTTGTTTGAAATTCATAATAACGATTCTGGAAGTCATATTCATCCTAATAGGATGGGCAATCATCGGTTGGAGATGGCTCACCTCCGTAGCCTACTATGGAAGAGGGCGAAAGGAGAAACGCCGACCCTATTTTCGGCTGGAGGACTATTGGACCAGGCACATTGTCGACCTGCAGGAAGCTGAAAATTTGAAGCTGAGGGAACTAAAAGTTGATGAAAGAATAAGTAAAATGTTTGTCACGAAGCTAAGGAAACTAAAAGTTGATGAAAGAGTAAGTAAAATGATAGCGAAGGAGAAGAAAAGAAAAACAAGTTTAGTATGGATATCACTGGAATGTGCGCTTTGGCTGCAGCTTTATGTGGTATTCTTCAGCAAATTATGTTGGTTTTTCTCAGACCTTATCTTCGGTAATAAGTTTATCCGCAGGGTAATGTCAGTAATATTTTCAGGTCAATTTAAAAAAGTGAACAAAGAGTTTGAAGAATACAAAGAAATTTTGAATAACATGGACAATATTCTTTGGGATCAGAGCATTCGCGATATGATTTTAACAAATAGAAAATCCATCAAGCAAGCCAAGGGAATTATGATGAAGGGCAACAAGGATGGAGAAAATTGTCATGCCCTGATCCCGTTTCTGAGAGATGGGAGCTCAGGAACATGTGTAGGTATACAGTATTTGGATCCTGAAAAAGCACATGCTCAAACAGGTTTAAAATTCCTGTGGAGACATTATCCTGTCGCCCCTTTAGAAGTGGAAAAGTATTTTAATTACGCCAGCAAACGGTCATGGAAGCTGACGGCGGTCTCATTGATCAATATAATCGTCCGGCTATCTCCCCTTTGTAGTAGAGATTCTTTGCAAGCATACTATGGGAGAGATTGTTTACAAGCATACTATGAAGCATGGGAACTGATAGATTTGGTTGACGAATCAGATCCCGAAACAGATGGCTTGCTGAGTAAAGCCGCAGATAGACTCTTCACAGCAATACGGGAACAAAGTGAGAAGCAGCAGCAGCAACGATCAACGCCAAAGGGAAAGGCGGCAGCAGCAGCAACGGTGAATGATCCAGCAGCAGCAGCAGCAGCAACGGTGAATGATCCAGCAGCAGCAGCAACGATGAATGATCCAGCAGCAGCAGCAGCAGCAACGATGAATGATCCAGCAGCAGCGATCAAAGGTCTTGCAGACGAAAGTGAAAAAGATGCTAACGACATTTATGGCAAGATTGACAATGGTGAAGACACTATGGAGGATTGGGAGAACTTGGCGGCAAAGAACGCATTATACAAATTATGCATGAGCATCGATTGCCCATCAGGCAATCTTAATAATTTAATAGATGAATTAAGGAGCTCATTAAGAGATATTATTGGTTCTTGCATAGAGAAAGTGGGGCGCGCAATAGTGGACAGCTGCAGGAAATGGGCACAGGATTTGGACAAAGTGAAACTGTTGGAAGCAGTTTACATAGCCGGTAAATCAAAGGGACTGATGGAAACGCTGGGACGGGATCCCAACCTGCAGATCGCCCCAAAAACACACCAGCATGGATGGTGTGAGAACGTGCGCAACGCCCCAGCAACTGAAGGTTCTTCTATGGTATAAGTTGCAGCGATCGCGCCTTGAAGAATCTGCGAGCTGTCTTAAATTTGTCTTTGTAACTCCTCTCTTTGCTCTTTTTTCTCCGACTCCTCTCTCTACAAATTCTGTGTGCTATTTTAATCCTCCCAATTCAGATTCTAAGGGTTTTTCTGAAAACTATTGTATCTATTCATTTCATTGCATGTCATTTTCATGGTTTGGTTTGGAAGTTTTATAAGATGGGAGGATGTGAATAAAGATACTGTATTGTTTTCTTAAAAGAAAATTAAGGATTTTTAAAGTTTGAATACTTCTATTATGGTAAAGTGTTTTATTCTAAATTATTTTAAAATTAAATATAATTTAATTTAAAAACTAATCACAACTTTGAAAATGATTTAATTCTATAAATTTGAAAGTGGATTGGCCGTTAATATATATATATATATATTAAAGCTGTTACACAGATCAACTATCACGTCTCAACTTAAAACATGTGATAATATTGTAAAGTGTAACGTGTTTCATATAAGTATATTTGTGAAAAAGGAGTCACGATGGAGGATCACCATACCATAAACAAAAAGTACGGTATCTTTAAGTTGAATTGATGTATAGTTAAGATCTTTAAATCTGAACTTGTGGTTTTCAAAGAGAAAATAAATAGTATATTTTATATAATATTGTGATTATACTTCGGAATAAACGTACTTCTAATAATGAAGTTATGTATTTTCTAATTGTATGTAAATGTTATATAAATTTAGATCCAAATCAGAATGAAATACAAGAATATAATATAATATATATAAGATAAAATAAAATAAAAAGTACATTATTATAATGAAAATCTAATATTTTTAATAAAGTAAATAGTGAAAATATTGCAATGCATATAGCAATACAAAGTGCTTACAATAATGATAGGCTATTTTTAAAAAGAGATGTGATGGTTATTTTTATTTACAAACATTTCATAACACAAAATTGAAACTACAATTTAACATAATGATAAGAACTCTAAAAGTCAAAAACCTATGATCCAAAATATTAGCCTAGTTTGTATGCTAACTTTTTAAGGTCAATATTTTCACATACAAATTCCTCCYTTTTGTGTGCTCTATGTGTTTAGTATCCGTAGCCACCGTAAATAACAATGTTGTAAAAATCAYCAAAAATCCATAAGAAGTCCTCGAAAAATGTGTTGGAAGTTCACGACCTATAAAACTATTGAGATGACACGTGACCCTTAGTCTTACCATGTTTTGACACATAGAACAACTTGTATATAAGTTTCTAATCCCATAACATYACCCTGGGTCCACAACCAACATATGGTCTATCCATAGACCATTCAACTAACACACGATCCACTCCTCCATGTGTTAAAAAACTCTTTATATGGGTGAAGAAACTCCCCTTTCGTGGAAATACAATAGGTGGTTATTTCAGGGAGTCAACTCAACTATGACATATGAATATGCATAATATTCCCTCATGCTTAAGCAAGACCAATTGGCCACTTTAACTAATGGACCCAAACATGAGGATGTGCATCCAAATATTCTAGTTAAATTGCACCCACCTATTCATCATATAGACCAAACCTCCCAGCTTGGACACACCATAATTGCGGTCATCTAGTTCTCGTCTACAACACACCAAGAAATCATCCATTTAGCTTGGACACACCAAGCAAGATATCAATCTGAGCATGGACACACCAAGCCATCTAATTCTTAGCTCGAACACACCAAGTGACAAATCAATTCAGACACACCAAGTAATCTTCATACCACCTATATCATAACAATGAATATTTTGACATAGTAATTCACTATGACAMACACAACAATGAATTTATGCATTGTTCTCCATTTATCAATTCTAGACATACATAAGGAACAAAGTGGACACCATATTTGGGAAAATAGAAGCTTTTTGTGACACACATGGAAGCTTAGGATCCAAAATAATACCACTAATTTTTCTGTTGCAACTCTAATTTTTCTATCTAATAGCACAATACCCTCCAAAACCCACTTCCCAATAATTTTCCCAATACATGGATATTTGACACAAGGGAAATATAATTAACGTAACACTACTAACGACCCCTCTCATAAGCATGGCCTTCCAGAAAAATAGCTCTACATAGAAAGGTTACCCTTACATCCAACAATGTCCATTACATCCAAGTCATCTCATATTTCTATCAATTTCTAAAATCTCTCTTGTGAGCCAACTCCAATTACCAACCACACCATCGTGTAGAAGCAACAATAGCTCCAAAATCTTAGAAACTCTCAAATGAAAAATATTTGACTAGGTCATCATAGTTCATCCACTCTCATGGGAGACTCACCAAACTCCACACACATTATGCATACTCTATGAACATTCTTTAACAAATCCTTCACACGACCTCTACTCCAAGAGAAACTCAAGCTCCAGAATAATACCGCTACTTTTTTGTTGCAACACTAATTTTGCTATCTAATAGCACACTACTCTCCATAACCCACTTCCAAATAATTTTCCCACTACATGGATCTTTGACACAAGGGGTATATAATTGACATAACACTACTAACAACCCCTCTCATAAGCATGGCCTTCTAGAAAAATATCTCTACATAGAAAGGTTACACTTACATCCAAGAATACCCATTACAACCAAGGCATCTCATATTTCTATCAATTTATCAAATCTCTCTTGTGAGCCAAGTCCAATTACCATCCACACCTTCATGTAGAAGCAACAATAGCTCCAACATCTTTGAAACTCTCAAATGCAAAATATTTGACTAGGTCATCATAACATCCACTCTCATGGAAGGATCATCAAACTCCACACACATTATGCATAATCTAGGAATATTCTTTAAAAAATCCTTCACATGACCTCTATTCCAAGAGAAACTCAAGCTCCAAACAGAGTGATCAAAATTTTGATATGCATGTCTAGGAAACAACTCAAGAAAGTTGATGCTCCAACAAGGAACAACTTCCTTTCATAAGCAACACGAACCATGAAAAAGGTAGTCTACACATGGATCATGCACTCAATTCCATGTACAACAAAGAAACCATGCAATATCAATGCTCAAATAGTGAATCACCACTTGCCATGTGTTCACTCAATTCTTAGGAAACATATCTACCTTCTTGAGATTCTTTGGTTACTATTAATCGTCTAAATTTAGTGCTTCATCCTTGTAGATCCATGTTCATTAGAATCCAAATGTAAATAAGTCAAAAGTTAAAATTGAATTCCTCAAACAACTAAGTGTCTTTTCTCTTCTATGCTCAAACATGGTTATTTTCTTTAAGGATTAATTTAGCAATTCAAACACTTGAACAAACGTCATTTTTCTCTTTTTTATCCAAAAAATATGTGTGAATCACATTCCTTACATGCATATCAAGAGTTGCTAAAGATGACAACATCCTCATCATTGTTGTGGTGGTGCTTGTAAATGATTTGTAATGTGTTTGTTGAGGTGTTGCGCTTGGATATGGTGCTTGTGGGCGTGTCAAATGTATTATTTAGAAACAATGATTAAAATTGAGCCCTTCTCAATGAATCCTAGGTGTTCAAACGCGTCATAGAAGGGTAATTCCAAAAACACCTTTAAAAATATGTAAATTTTTTAAATCACTTGACATAAATATGAAGGACAACAAATATTATAAAATTTCAAAAGAAGGGTCTCATTTTCAACAACCAAACTGTAACACACCCACTACGGCATAATAATTTTTTCACCTTTTCTCGAGGGACAGAA
>SNQJ01S0001935.1:137612-156873 GCA_010110895.2 Picea sitchensis | reverse complement strand
TCTATGTTATTCAAAATTTCTTTGTATTCTTCATTAAATTTCACTTTTTTAAATTGACCTGAAAATATTACCGACATTACCTTGCGGATAAACTTATTACCGAAGATAAGGATTGAGATAGAAGAAGATTAATCAGTGGGTTCAATTACAATACATCAACATGAGCGTGTTGAGGCCAGACAGGCTTCGGGGATTTGGGTTGATCTGTAAACATATATATATATATATAGGAGGCAATTGTAGTATCTCGAGGAGGAAACGTCATGCTTTTGTAAATTTCGTCATGCTTTTGTAAATAGTATTTCTAGAAGTATGAACGTCTGCTTTATTCTTTGATTTACGATGCTCGAAATTTCCTTGAAAATTTCGTCCTGCCCCGGCGTCCTTTTCTTCGTCCTCCTGTTGTAAATAATATCGCCTCTGTTAACGAGATTTTTTAACGAGGATAATCCTTTTTTTAAAGTAAAGCTACTCCCAGGAAAGGGATTTTATTTGTAAGTAAGAAAATAAATTGAATTAAGCCAAAACTAAAGGATATCTCGACTTTTTTATACAGTATAATTTTGTTTATCCATTTTGGTGTTTATCAAAATTTCAGCATGTTAGTCACTTATTACCAACAATGTAAAGGAAAATTATAACTAAATTAATCTACTTTTAAGTTGAAAAATTCCTCGCTAATACATAAAGCGCAGCCACGAAGTGAAATTACAAAACGTAAAGCCAATGCAATAATGAAACTGTCTTAATTATTTATATGATAGTGACATTTAAAAATAGCCTCGAGCAAGCTTTTTTCACCCTTTACTTTCGGATGAAGGTGCCCAGGCCCAAGCCGCAGGGAATTAGGAAATGAATTCAGTTTACTAGAGCAAACTTCGAGTTCTTGAACCCAGATGGATAATTGCCGCTCCGCGCCTCGGCAAAACCAAAGTATTCTTTAGAAAATGCGCGTTTCAGAGCGTTTTTGGTTTCGACCGGAACAACCCCAGCTTTTAGAAAGAAGTGCAGAATCCACTTTACTTTCAGTGCCTTATTGCCTTCTAGAGAAGAAACCTGCTTATGCCTGCATTACTTTATGTATGAAAGCAACCAACAAACAACCTACCTGGCTTTTCACTAGCCTTGACAGACCGGCTCCATTACCTCAACTTAGATCTTGGAAGGCTTTGCTTCAGTGGGTTTGCTCTTAGACCAGTCGTATTTACTTTTTTTGAAGCCTACAGGACAGGATGGATTACTTAAGTAGTGGCACAGGAACCAACAGTCCTGGGATCATCGTGCCTGGAAAGACACTGCCCTGTTGGATTACTGCCTTATGATATCTGGATCGCCTGGGTTGGCACTTACTTACTGCTTTGCTAGCGCACCTGCACCCAGACTTTCTGTTCGACCTACTGTTGCTACCAACAACTCTTTACACCCCCTTCTTTTTAGACTCTATATACCTGAACTTAGCAATTGCACGGGGTTGGAAATAAACCACTTCCTGGATTCAGACTTGTTGGTTTATGGTAAATTATTTTTATATGTACTTATTTAAGTTATATTTCTGGGTGCCTTTATTGGGGAATCCTCTTAAGAGACACTTATTCTTTTCGCTCCGCGCCTTTAGCGGGCACCCGTCTTTTGAGGTTATTTACAAGGGTCTTAGGGCTCCGCGCCTCACAAAGTATTCTTATGGCGGCTATTATCTTGAAACCACCTACCCAACCTGGTTGGTCCCACCCACGATACGTCATACCTTGAAAGTGCCGCAAGGTTGAAGAATGCAGATAGATAAATCCCTTGGTGTCGGACCCTTTCCTATTTAGTTGGTTCAGATATCTTATTTCATTACCTTCTCATTGATATTCTTTCGGATTCAGGCGCCGGCTATGGTAATTCTTAAAGGAAGTGAGTTGCCTATAGACAATATATAGTTCTTGAACCCAGAGGGATCAGTTAGCCTACGACCCCCCTAACACCACTCCGTACCTTTTTCATCTTCTCGAGCACTTCACTTAATATGCTATGCCAGCCAGGGGGATAGGATTCAGAAACTGCTTATGAATATTCTTATGACCCCACCTTTGGTGCCTTTAGGCCTTGGATTTAAGCTGCGCACCTCATCCTTTGTGTTGTATTTAACGGGTGGGATTAACTTGGCTTCATCACACTTCTATTATGGGTGGGTATTCAGACCCCAACTTGCCTTTAGGAAGATCTTATAGGGCACCGAACCCTTTTGGATTATATTATTGCGAACTAGTGGATAGGTTTCATTTCTAGGTATTTTCTTAATCCAAGTGATGCCGTTTCTGCTTTTGGTGAAAATGCTACTAATGTCGTTAGTGCTTTCTTCACTACCTATGGGTCTAGCTCTAACTTCAATTTTCTAGTAGGGTCTAGATTTCTCCAGCCTGGGTCAAAATATTGATTTCAAAAATATGAATAAGCTATAGAGTGGACTAAACCAATAACTAGTTCTATTATTGAATAAATTACTTCCTTTACTTTTTGTGCTAAAACAAAGCTTCTTGTTATTGCTTAACCAACCAAACCCTTCGAGCGAATCTGTTCGGAAAATATGGAGCGAGGATCGAAGAGGCTTACTTTTTCATTGTTCAGACCTAGACACTTCTTACTTTAGGTCCCACTATAAAGACCCGGGAGGGACGGACTGGCAAAGCCTACAGATTTCATGTAAATTGGAAACCTAAGGCGTTTGATCGTCGGAACTTACCTTTTGATTCATGCCAGACTTATTAGATCTTACTAGCTTGGGTTGGGTTGGCGCTTAGACCTTTGTTTGCTATTACGAATATGTTTCAGAACCCATAAAACCCCTCCCTATTTTCTTTCTCCGATGTGTTATCACGTAATATAGCATTTAGATCAAATCAGAGCGAAAAAAGGCATTAAATTGATGCAAAAAATGAGGGTCTTTAGACACTCAACCATTAGGGCGAGGAGCGCAGCAGTCAAAAAAATTCCCCGAAATGACTCAGAAAGGGAAAAAATGCTTAAATATACGAGATTCTTGTACATCGATTCTGAAATGAGTAGTGGGCTGGGCTACCACCAAGAAATTCAAAATTGATTTCATATTATATCGTTAGTAACGTATAATGTTCAATCCTACGATCGAAGTCAGGTGTAAAGAGAGAGGGTGGGGATCAAGATCGAAGATCTCAGGTAGGCGGCAGGTATTTAAAAGGTCAAAGGTCGAAGATCTCAGGTAGATAGATCCATGTATCAATCGAGAGCCGGCCGGGTATCAATCGAGGTCTCGATCAGGTCAAAGGCAGCAAGGTCGATGAAGGCAGTTCGGTCGATCTCAGGCAGTTCGCGCAAGGTCAATGAAGACAGGTAGTTCGAAGGTCGAAGGCAGGCAGCAATATATGTATATATATGATATATATCAGGCAGGCCCCTAGGTCTTGGTGGGAAGTTTCGTGTAGGTCGATGTGCCTCGTTCGGTGTCAACATGAGAGGACTAACTCTCTTGCGTATCGTGGCAACATGGGGAAACTCAATCTGTTTTGTTCCATGGTTTGCTGGGGGGAACTCAATCAATATCTCGTATGGTGGCAACAACTAGAACTAGGGTGACCTCAATATTTCATATCGTGGCAACATGGGGAAACTCAATCTCTCCCGTATTGTGTGATGGGGAAAATGGTTGTGATGGGTGCGCCATCCTCGGGTTCGTCTAGCAAGCAATAACCGGGTGTTGTCGTTTGTGGTTCAAAGGGGGGTGGGAAGGCAAGGAAGCGAGCAAGTANTGGGGAAAATGGTTGTGATGGGTGCGCCATCCTCGGGTTCGTCTAGCAAGCAATAAACAGGTGTTATCATTTGTGGTTCAAAGGGTGGTGGGAAGTCAAGGAAGCGAGCAAGTAATCCCTCCGATTAATCTTTCTTGTCCCAGCCCACAGTAACAATAATAAGCAAGTTATAATCAAGTAAGAAAAGCAAGCAGCAAGAAACCGGGTTCTTTGTCTATCCCCAAATCCATCCCGTTTCTTTTCCTAGCCCGTTCATTTGTTTCTTCGACTAGCCCGTTTCTTTCTTTCCTTTCTTCTCCCAGCCCATGGTGTCCAGGGAAGGGTGTCGCCATGCATTCATATGTGCAGTTTCGGTGCTCACTCGGGTTTGTATTGCGAAGCAGGATTTAGGGTGAGTCAATCGAAGCAAAATATCTATCGTCCAGGTGTAGTCGTCTATCCACACGGATTGGTCTAGCCTTGGGTGGTGTCATCTAGCCAGCGAGCGAGCATCCTCCATTCATTGTTAAAGAAAAATGAAAAAACGTTGTTAAATGCCATTCTTAATTGGAGAAAACGTAAGTTTCAATGTTCAGTAGGGGTTGCGCTCAAATGGTATCAAAATCGATCAAAAAGAGAGTGGTAAGCGAGCTAAAATGTCCATAGACAAGGTTTTTATCTAATAAGCCTAGTCCTCTAACTGCTCTGCCTAAGCTTCTCTCTCCCTCCTTCCTTCCTGCCTTCCTGCCTTCTGACGAAGACCTAATCCGTCCCGACTTTCTCTCCTGAAGACCCAATCTGTCGAACAGTCTAACCTTCAGATGGTCGTCCCACCTAGCAGTGTGAAACGAGTTCAAATGACATTCTTCCAAAAGAAAAAGTCACTTTTGAGGGGGGTCTTTTATCCTATAAGGTTCAAAATGGCGTCTCTAGAGAGCTAAAATGGCCATAGAATCAATTTCTATTTATACTAGCCCTGTAATCCCCCGGCTATGATAAGAAGTAGATATATAAGAAGTCTGAGGGGAAGGGGCTGGATGTAATGGATAGAATAACCTTACCTCACGTGCATTCAATCAACGAGTTTACTATAGCCAAATGGGAGTTATGGAACTCAGATGAATATGACTACGAACCTGCCAAAACAAATTGATTCATTCTAAAAAGCGCGTTTGATGAGGTTTTTGATCGAAGCGGACCCACCGCTCATAAGCTTGACAGTGGGGCAGAAGAGAAGCACGCTCAATTTGCCTTACAAGAGGGAGGCTTTTGTTTTAGAGCGTTTATATACGTGTTTATTTAAAGTTAGAGAGAGGCCTAATTGTCCCATTCTCCCTGCTCCCCCGCCCGCATCAAGGCATCATGCAAACTCCACATGCCCCTACTCACCTGGCACCCATTTCAAAATGAAAATTGGCATTAAGGTATCAAGGAGGTTCCCGCTCAAGCTCAAATCGATTGAACCCAACTGACCCAAAAAAATTCTGCATTATCAATTTGGATCTCCCACGTCTGTCTGCTAAGTACCGGCCAGGCGGTGAAACTGTGTAACGATGGGTGCAAGGGGTGTGTGGGATGGTTCGTGAGGTAACAACGTCGAGGAGGGAGAGAGATCGATCACATGTAGGTGGGTGTGATTCACAGTCTAAATCATTCTGTACCGTGTTGGTTCGACCAGATGAAGAGAGGAAGGATAAGGCCAAGTTCACAACAGATGAGAAAAGAGAAGGTGGTCCTATGTTTCAATAGCCATTCATAGCCGGTCGATCATAGTTGATCATAGCCAGAAGGTCATTACAGTGGTCGCCGATAGACAGTCATTTACATAAAGTGGTCATTTTCAGCCGGTCCACTAACAGAGGAGCATAGCCAGTGGTCGCCATAGCAGTCAGGAGGTGGGGGCTTGTCATTGCATGTTTTCATATATGATAGCCGGTAGTAGCGGATAGTCCTAGCCAGTTCTCATTGCCGATAGCCAGGAGTCCTAGACCATCATTGCCAATCAGAGCAGCACATATCCCATCCCAACCTTATTCCTCGAACTCTACGGAGGAACCATAGCCCTTGAACTACACCTCGAACTATTTCTCCACTGATATAGCTGCCATAACTTTATACCCTCTATACTACCTATAATACAATTTAAACTATACCATTGACCTATAGCTACCACCGATGCAGAACAAGAGTGACTCAAATAGAGGGAAGAAAGCAGATGGATTATGCATTACATACGTTAATTCACCAGAGGGAGGATCATACGTGGATTTTAATAAAAAATCTAATGGTTATATATATTATCATATATAATGCAAGTTGATACACACTTTGGGAAAATTTTAGGGATACACTTTTCTACCACAATCTGAAGCCACACCATCGGGGGAAAGAACAAAGTTCACTTGGTCCCAGAATTCACAAAACCGCCTCATTCACTTTTTTTGATCAATGAAAACGCCTTACGAAATAACTCCATCGCTACTCCATTGAAGCAGCCATCAAAGCCCAGAGAGACAAGGAAGAGGAACTTACTATGATGGCTACAACCCAACAATTTAAATCGTGAAGATGGCTACAAGCTAAGACAATCTTTACAGCCCGTTCTCCATAGCCTTCGCCATTAATCTATTTTTTTCTCCCCTCGCCCTCCTACTTACTATGTTTTGCGGTTCGTACCTTGGGAATTTGATAAATAAAACCAGACGCACTTTGGGAATTGAAGAAAGGAAACCCGACACACCCGCTAGGTAGGGCCTACTGAGCATGATATGGGTTGAGAAGGACCTAACTGGGGAAGGCACAACAGTGTTGGAAGGATCCAGAGGTGTTCCCATTCTTAATTTGTATCATTTTTCCTCTCGTATCGAATTGACCATTTGGGCCACGTAGCATTCAGATTAGCCAGATGCTTACGCTGGATGGAATGCCCTTAGTTATCAGTTTCTTATGTATCCAGGATTCGTAGGTTATTACCATCACTAGGAAGGCGGGTAGAGTGTAAAGCTTCCTTTTAGGAGGTTTAGTGAGATGGGAAGGCTTTTATTTATTGACTCAATAACATCTTCTGAGAAAAGCGTTCCCACCGGACACAGGCAACATACATCTCCCCAAATAGGCGAGACAAACCAAAATATAACCTTTAATAATGCTTCCTATGATTGCCAGGTGTTCATTTCCCCCTTCAGAAGAAAAAGATTAGGCACACCTCAATAGCCAAGAAAAAGGAGATATTACCAAGCTGGCTGGAATAATTAAGAGGTAGGTTCACTTTCAATCCAAATATTCTTATGAGAGGATGGAGGAAGGAAAAGATAGAAGTTGCTTAGCTTCTTTTTTTGTTTGTATATGCACGTATATAATGCTATCATGGACTCATGCAGTTTAGTGAGTGGCTTAACAACAACTCTTTAGTGAATGAATGGCTTTGTGCTTTTATGTAAACTAATTTCTTTGTGCAGTACGTGAATGGCTTGGATTCTGTGAGTGGCATATGTTCACACCCGGCACGGGACGGCACACGGTACGGGGAAAGTACAATGGGCGGAAGGAGTTTGAGTGAGTTGCACGGATAGAGATATGAATATGAAGTGTAGGTGGTGGGTGAACCAATTACCCTTGCCACTTAGACATCATGACGTGTTACCAATAAACAGACCACTAATGGCATAACAATGAATGGACCTGGGCAGATAGATAAAAAGACCTAGATACTGAAAGTCATACTCATACCTTCTTACCCTTGAGCCTTCACAACCTTGGGAACCTCAGACTTCACTTCCAGACATACTGACTGCCTTGGTACGCCTCCTTGGTTGGAAAACTATCAACCTTATTCTAGTGGAACCATACACTCCTTCCTTTGGACCTACAGCCTTGGGACTATCCTCGGGAACCTATGCATTAGAACTACTCCTTGGCACCTCCTTATACTCCTTGGGAAACCCAGCAAACTTATACTCCTTGGGACCAGACTTACACTCAGCCTTTGAAACCTATGTATTAGACCTACGCCTTTGGTGGGACTTGCCTTGAGACCGCCTCAGCCACCTACTAGGAACTTAAACTATGCCATCAGCCTATGAGCGAGACTTTACTTTCCACCCTTCACCTACGACCGAGCCTTTCCTGCAGACTCTTTATGAGGAACCTTGCACTTACTACCCTTATGACTGATACTTGCCTTCACCCTCTGAATTATACTTATCTGAGGAACCTTCCCCCTTACAGCCACATTCAGTTCGACATGGTCAGTTCGCAGCCAGACGCACCAGCCCTTTATTACCAGACCTTCCCCGACCTTCCCCAGACTGTCTCCCCATACTTTATCCCCAGACCTGACCGTATCTCTATCTTTCTTCTTCTCTCTTTTTCTATACCAAACAAACAACTACTCCATAGGAAGGTCACAGAGAACATATCCATCTCTTCGCCTAGCCCTTTTTCCCAGCCCTTGTAGCCACGCCCTTCTGCCCTTCTCCCACCCATATATCTATTCCACCCGAAAGTCTTTAGTAGCAGCAATTACCTCATAATACCGGCTCAGAATACCTAAGCAACAAATATTGGCTATACTGCATGAGGAGAATACCTAATCATCATACAGGCTCATCATACTAGCTCATGATACCTCATAATACAGGCGGCGGAAAAAAGGCTCATAAGGAAGGGTTACATCATCCATCTATATCCATGCACTCCTTGGGCGCAATTATGTCTATGCCATGAAAGCTATTGTGTCTACTCTTTTTCGTGTGATATCTTTCCCTCACGATGGACGAGTTGTGACTATTGATCAACTTTCATTCATTGACCCTGCCTAGATTGCCTCCCTAAATGGTTCTCATATGCAGACAGTATCGCCCCTGCCACAGGTCAATTATGTGGCGTTGTCTCCCATGGATTCAACTTCTGATGATTTAGATCCAGTAGTTGACATGGTGATCTCTTCGATAGGATTGTTAGAGCCTGATCTCTTAACTCCTGTTGTGACCCTCAACATGGTGTCCTTCCAGAGTGTGTTTCTTCCTTCCAGTGAAGACCTCCTGGAAGCCATGACCGAGTTTTGTCTCTTGACATGGTGTCATTCCAGAGAATTGTCTTCTTGGAATCCATGATCAAAAAGAGGTCTTTGAGCATAGTTTTCTAATTTCAAGCTCGTTAAAAAATGAAACCAATCGAGGATAGTTTTTGCGTCTCTGCGGCAACCTCGCTAAAAAATGAAACAGAGGTTCCGAGGATAGTTTTTGTGTCTCTGAGGCAACCTCATTAAAAAAATGAAACAGAGGTTACAAAGACATTGTTTGCGTCTCTGAGGCAACCTCGTTAAAAAATGAAACAGAGGTTTTTGAGCATAGTTTTCTAATTTCAAGCTCGTTAAAAAATGAAACCACTTGAGGATAGTTTTTGCGTCTCTGTAACAACCTCGTTAAAAAATGAAATAGAGGTTACGAGCATAGTTCTTGTTTCTATGTCAAGCTCGTTAAAACATGAATAGTTTTCCCCCTCTCTATTTGAGTCAAGTCCTTCGTCTAGTATTTGAAGCTTCATTTCATTCTCCTTTGAAGTTGGATGAAACGACGTTTGGGGGGCATTTGCCTCGGCCTCTGGATTTCATGCTGAAGTTGAGCCGCTAGCTTCTTAAGTTGGGGGATAAGTACCAACCATCCCTGTGTTATGCGTTGGGAAGTACAAGAATAGTTTTCTATCGTTCAAGCTTCTATAAAAATGAAACCACTTACCTCAAGCATAGTTTCCTCTGGTTCAAGCTTGCATAAAAATGAAACCAGGTCCAAGCACAGTTTTGTTTAGTTTTTAAGCTTGTGTAAAAAATTAAAATCTATNATATAGAATTTAAAGAGAGGATTTAAGATATGTACAAAGAGAAGATAATAAAATGAAATGTAAAAAATTAAATTAATTTTGGAAAAATCTAATTTGTATGGACGATAATCTTTTAGATTTTTTTCATAAAACATGTAATGCATATCTTTTTTTAGTAAGAAAAAACTCATATATTAATAAATATAATATTGTCTTTTTTCAAATCATTACAAAGCTCATTGCAAAACTATAGCCAAACTTCCATAAGTTTTTTATGTTCTGTTAACTCATGACCATTCATATAACCATTGCAGAGTATACAACAATATCCAAAAATATACAAAAAACTATTTACATCCTTTTGCATGTATTATAACAAAATTCCAATGCTCAGAGTATTCTAGAAGCTAATATTTATTTTTCCATATATTTCTTGTTGTCCATCTGTATATACCATCTTCCTCTAAAAGAAATGCTTCCTTTGAAAGTCGATCAACAATATAGTTATGTGTTCTATATATATGTTGTGCTTTGATTTGCTGAAAATGACTGCTCAATGATCTAATATTTGACATCCAAGGTTGCAAGGATATCACCTGCAAATTATTTTCGTTAGTATACCCGTCTATAATAACCTTAGATTCACCCAACAGATGTATCCTTAATACCTTCTTAATATAAGAAAAATATAAAATTAACCAAAGAACCATCAATTCTCCTTTAGAATTTGTTCCTTTTCCACAGTTCAGTTTTAGTTTATAAGTGCCCATTATTGGACATTTCATAAAGGCTCCAGCCCAGGACATTGTTTCTCTTTCCCGTGAAGCCACATAAACAATCCTACAGCCCTGTCCCAATCAAGTAAAAGTGGTCTGTTAATCCTTTTGAGAAGAGTATCCTGTGTATATTTTTGTTCCCCCAAATCCTGTAGAATGTATTTACAAACTATAACATGGTTTTTTTGTTTATCTTTAAATATCAATAGGTTCCTATGCTTCCAAACCTCCCACCTAATAAAGCAAGGGACTTCCATCCAATTTTCCTCCTTCTTTGACCAGTTCTGTACACTGTTTTCAAATGGTCTACCTTTCCATTTATTAGCCAACTTTAGTTCCATAGATAGTACGCCAAATATTTGTTATGAAACTACAATACCCAAATAAATGCGCCACAGTTTCTTCGCTTTCCTTGCAAAATACATACTAGCTATGTCCCTAAAAACACCTTTTTATCAAGTTATCCCAGGTAAATATTCTCTGTTCTAACAATAACAAGGCAAATAGTTTTACTTTCATAGGTAGTTGCCACTTCCAGATCTTTGAGTACAAAAAATTTGTTTCTTCTCCCCTGACCTCCAAAATTTCTTCTTCATAAGCTAATTTGGCATTTACTTGGCCTTGTTTGGTATCCCAAGACCACAGTAACCTGTCTTTCTCATTATTTAATTCAATTCTAGTACTTACTAGCCCTTTAGTATAGTTTATCTATTCATCTTTCTGTACTCGTTCCAGGCCTAACTTATCATCTTTTTTCCATGTATAGTTAGTACCTTCCTGTGTGCTTGTCCTAGCATGAACAAGATAGGTAATCCATTGTTCTTTTAGCTTTAATAAAATATTTTCAGATAGTTTATAGAACGAGTAGGATCCTACCATAGGATCAACCCCAATTATGATGTCTCTCCCACTCCCAGGTTTTCATACCAACCAATCTGTTATTATGCTTACCGAGGAGGTAAGGGCTCTCCAGAAATTTGAAGTTCCATTCCATTTTTTTCACCCCTGTCTAAACCACTTCTCAACAGTTTTCCTTTTAAGGTATTTTTGTAGAATTACCTCATGCCAAATGCAAGGTAGCATAAGACATCTCCATATACTTTTCGCCAACAATGCTTGTCCAAATATATAAATATTTTTAATTCCCCATCCACCATCCTTTTTGGGTTTTGCTATCTTTTTCCATCTTGTCAGATGCATACCTTCTTTTTATTTTTTCCCAGACCACATAAAGCTGAAAATTATTCTTCTAATACTGTTTAGTACACATTTGGGGATTTTTTCCAATGACATCCAATATACCGAAATACTTTCAAGCACTACTTTTACAAGTATGACTCTACCACCCAGGGTAGGCTACTTATGATTCCAACTTAGAATTCTCTTTTCAAATTGTTTCTCTAACCATAACCATTCCACTCTTGTATAACAGTTTGGTTTGATGTAAAATCCTGTATCTATAGTTTTAACATCAAAGGGGAACAATTCCTTCAAAAATTTAATCTCTATATCATCCCATCCTGCTTCTAAAAAACCTAATTTTTGAGTTCCTAATTCCATCCCTGTAGCCTTACAAAATAATTCCAAGATCTCCTTATATTATTTCCATGCATCAATACATCCAGTCCTAGACATTATTACATCATCTACAAACATTAAATGTGTAATATTTATCTCTCTCGCCACAGGAACACCCTCAATCTTCTTTTCTCAAACTCTCTCATGTATAATTCTGCTAAGTCCTTCAATAACTACACGAAAAAGTAGTTGAGATAGGGGGAAGCCTTTCCTTAATCCCCTTGATGATTTAAAGGAACTAGTAGGACTCCCATTGATCAACACAACAAAATTTGTTGATGTCACACAACCCATGATCCATTCAGTTGCCTCTAAACTTAAACCAACCTATAATAAAACAAGTCTGAGGAAACCCCAATCCACCCTATCATATGCTTTGACTAAATCTATTTTTAATACCAATGTTTTTTGTTTCTTGACTTTTATTCTATGTAGTACTTTCTGTACTACTCCTATTGCATTAGTGATTTTCCTACCATCTAAAAAACCAAATTTTTCTTTTTATATGTCGATGGACAGAGTTGTTTTTAATCTCGTAGCAATTATTTTTGTGATGATCTTATATACCAGATTGCACATTGCTATAGGCCTAAATCCACCAAAAGTGTCTGGTTGATCACTTTTTGGGATTAGTGCAATAAAAGTAGCATTCAATTCTTCTAACACTTTCCCTTCCCTTCTAGTTTCTTCCAACACCTCCAACAATTCATTTCCCATCAGATCGAAAAATGCCAAAATGAGCTCAACAGTGAAGCCATCCGGCCCGGGGATTTTTGAACACTTAAAACCTTTTAGAGTTTTTTGTACTTCATTCAAATATACAGGTTCAACTAATTTGATTCCCTCTTCCTCAATGGACATCCTCGGGTAATTTCTTAATACTGCTAGTTGATCTGTAATTACCAAATTTCCTTGTGCTTTAAACATTTTCTGGAAATAGTCTACAGCTTCCTTATGAAGATCAGTGTTGTTTGAGGTAGCCATTCCATATCCCTTAGTGATATCCCAAATAGTGTTAATCTGTTTCCTTGAATTTGCATATGCATGAAATAATTTTTTTATTTTTGTCACCTGCTACCAACCAGTTTACCCTAGTTTTCTGTCTCCAAGTCTCCTCTTCTTGTTTAAGGAGTGTCAATTTTATCTTCTCTTTATCCAAAAGCATTAACTTATCCTTTTCCTCCACAAACACTGCAGGGAAATCTGCATATAATTGATCTAATTTCGCTTCCAACTGTACCAACTCTTGCTTGCCTTCAACTTTTTTCTTTCTTTCCCATACGATCACCAAGCTCTTCAGTCTTTTTAACTTTTTTACCAATGATTCCATTAGTTTCAGGGCCTCTGTTCCTAGCAAATCCTCCCATATGTTTCTAACAAAACTTATGAAATATTGTTCCTCTAGGCAAATTGCATTAAATTTAAAAGGGTATCTTATAGTTTCCTTGCCAAATTCCAATTGTAACAATATAGGCATGTGGTCCAAGATCTTTTCATTGTAGGTCCAGGATCGATATATAATTCTTGATGAAACAAGCTTCTCAGATATCAGAAACTGATCCATCCTTTTTGTAATGTAGTCTTGGCATTTTCTTCCATTCCTCCAAGTCAGAAGAATTTTTACTAGCTTAGAATCAATTAATCCACCAGTTTGTACCAGATTACTAAAAAAAAGTTTTAAAGGATCCACCCACGCAACAACACCCCATAATCAAATTTTCCTCATCAAAAATACCTACTCTTTTTAATTATTCCCAAAATACTACTCTGTCAGCATATGGCTTGTAATAGTTGATCAATTTTACCTTCAGTTTAGTGTCTTTTATGACACCCTCTAGCAAAATCCCTGTCAGCATGAAGAATGCATTAAAATATGCCTTTCAGGGATTCCAAGCTGTGAGTAGTCCGCCCGAGTGACCAATAGAACCAATACCATAGAAATTCCAGTTAGGAAGTAGTTTTGCACAAACTTCCCTTGCTTTTGTTGCCCCTGCCATGGTTTCCTGAATGTGTAAAATATCTAGTTTATTTTTCTCTAAGAACCTGGTGAGGGTTAAAGACTTTAGGGAGCCCCCCACTCCCCTCGCAGTCAATGAGGCAACTATCATATTTTCACTGTGGTCATGGCTTTCTGAGATATAAGCACCCTAGGACCAGTTACAACCTATAGGCTAGGCATAACTGTAATTTCCTTCACTTTTCCCCCTCTCCTTGCACTCCTAGTTTTTATGGGAAAGAAGTATGTTTCCATACCACCTAAAACCGCCCCTTTTAATAGGGCATCCTCACAACCCCGTCCGCTAGACACCAGACCCCTGTCCCCCTCCACCTTCCCTTTATTTTCACTAGGGATGGACAATAACTCCCCACCCACGTAAATAGGTAGTTGCGTACGAATTAAAGCCTCCCTGTATGAAGGTAAATAATTTAGAAGGGAATCCCCCTCCTCCATCAGACTAGGCGAAAATAGATCATATTTCGATAAGTCTCTCATAGAAGTCCCCATACTCATGCTAGAAGACTCTACAAAATTATCCACCTCTGGAACGCTAACTCCCTTTTCTACTAAAACCTACCTATAGTTTCCAAAAGAATTACCTGCACCCACTACATTTTTGGAGACTGGCATTGGTTTTTTAATCTGATCATTTGTCAACTTCGGAAAGTGCTCATCCGAGAAAATCCTACCATTTTGCCCAGTCAGTTCCCTTTCTCTAGTGATCATACTACTTCTACTTTTCTCGTCATCTGATGCAACAATCACACCCAAACAACTAACTCCCTTCCCTATCGTCCCCATTCTGGTGCTACCATTTGTGGTGCTCTTGACCGCATCAAGAATTATTTCCACCCCTAGAGAAGTATTCCAATCTCTTAACTACGAAGGAAGGTTTTCGATTGTGTAGTCCCTATCATTCTTCCCATGCGTTCCCCCTTCACTCGTTTAGAATAGTTTGTTCCGGCACTTTACAACCAAAAATTATGTCTTTCCATTTCTACCGTGCTCTGCTACAATGGAAAGTGGGATTATCCCAAGTTCTAACTCCGTGACTGAGTCTATGGGCTAAGTCGCCACCCTCAATCTTGTGTCTTCCCTTGGATTTTTGTCTCTCCCCACTACTAAATTTGATCCCATGCCTCCCCGATTCACCCCCAAAACATTCTCTAGAGGACTGTCAACTCTCCTGTGTAAAGAAAAATCACCTAGCTTGCCCTTCGAAAAATTCTCACCACCATGAGTGTCTAACAATAAACCTGTCTCCCCTTGAAAAGGTAAATGTTTCATAGCATAAATTTTTAAAGGTGTGTCTCCTGCATGCATACAATTGTGCACAAACTTAAAATTTTGGAAGTTAGACTTTCCTTTGCTCTCACGCTCAACTACAGAGGAAAATTGGCTTCTCCCAACTCCTACCTCCGCCACAGAGTCTATGGATAAATTTACCTCTCCCGATCCCACGACTGCCACTGGTGTTTTATCCCTCACCATTTCAGAATTACATCCCATGTCACCGAGGTTCTCCCCAAATACAAATTCAACCTGACTGTCATCTCTCCTATGTAATTAATTTTCACCCAGCTCGCCCTTCAATTTTGGCTCACCACCCAGGTTCTCTAATATTATCCCTAACTCCTCTTGAAAGTTTAATTGATGCGTGGATAAATTATGTAGAGGTGGGAAGGTGTGTAACTTACCACTATTTCCTTCACTTTCCACAGCCATAGTGTCATTCCAATCGTTCTCCATTTCTACCACAACATTTGTGCATTGACAGTGCTAGTGACCCGTTTCTTTGCATCTCGAGAACCTGAAAGGAACTCCAACATAATCCAACCTTTGCATAAGATTTAAGCCATGCCACTTAATGACTATCTCGTCTAGAAATCCTTCGAAGATGTCCATTTCGACCAACAATTTTACCATTCGACGATCAGGACCCCCCAGTTGTTCCATATTCACATGTAAAAAATTACCTATGGCATTCTCGATTAGTTTAAATGCTTCTTCACTCCATAAGTCAAGGTGACAACCTAGTAAGAGAATCTACAAGTGGCGTAGCCTGAAAATTTATTTCTCTGGGTTGAGCGCTAGGTGCCAGTGTTTCATCATTAGGCTTCCTCCATTTACCACCCAAAACTGTTGAAGCACCTTCTCTACATATTATTTGGTCCTGAAGATGAAGAAAAACCATCCCTTTAGTAAGATGTATGTCTCTGATGCATAACCTAAAAGTGGCTCCCATTTAACTTTGACCCAGTCGAGAATATCCTTTGCCCCCAAAGTCGAGTAACTGGATTTTCCAACCAGCCCTCGTAAGGTAAAAATTATTACCGCATCCATCCCAATATCCCTCCCTAGGGTCACCAATGGCTTCCATTTTTTAGGCTTCCACACCTTGGGACCTTTCATTATCTTATTTTATCATGAATCCCTACAATAGTCGGTTCCGTTCCTCCACTGCCCCCTTCCATTTGATAATAATTCCCACCTCCCCCCTGGGCTAGATGAGAACTAATAATATTACCACTATCTTCTTGTCCACATTAGGTCAGCCCCTCGCCAAAGGATATGAGATGGCGGTGCTCTCCCGTCGCTGAAACTGTCTGTGAGAGTTTTCTACAAAGGTCGATGTCTATACCATTGTCTGTATAACCACTCTCTATCCACACCCTAACATCTAATAGACCATTCTCTTCCGTCGTCGCTTCCACCCCTTCACTTATCCCCTTCTCTAGATGAGAAGGCCCTTCACCCCTCTGTTTCGAAGAACATCGCTCATTCTCAAATCTCGTTCAAAAGAGTCAGGACCTCTAACACTGCCCCCATCTAGGTTGCACACCTGCCTCAACCCCACTGCAGATCGCGATGTAAGGGAAACCACATGTTTCTTCCCGTCCTTGGATTTCCCCATGAAGTCTGCTTCCCTAGAAAAAAAGTCATTTATTCCATTTAGTGTACTATTTCTCACCTGATCGGTCGAGAAAATACCAAGTGTCTCAACTGATGTACTTTCGTCCCATTCATTACCCACAACCCCTATCTTCTGACCTGCATGCCTTAAAGTTTTTTTATACAATGATAACTCAACCATGTACTATGCATCTAACTTGTGCAGTCCCTTATGGTTCCACCACTGATCCTCTGAATGATGCATCAACTGATCACCCACGTCAATCTCCATCCCATCCAATATTTGAATAACACACGCCAATACCTACCTTGTACCCTAAAGTCACTCTCCACTTCCCCAAAAGTATTAACTACCCTGGTCTTAGATCCCCAGTGACCTGATCTAGGCCTCTAGCTACCATCCCCTGTGGGGGCCGGGAAACCCTACCCCATCCCAAACCCTCGGTATCCAGAAACTATCCAACAAACAAACAAACAAACTCATGTAATGCATATCTATGTATGCTCACATTACTTAAGGATTATATTATTTACTAGTGCAACATTATTGTTATATATTCAAAAGTTATAGAAAAACAATAGACACATGAACTTTAGAGCTATACTATGTATATGTGTGTGTGGACATATGCATAAACGATTTTGTAGATGTATGTAATCTCCATTGAACTGAATATGATTTTCATATTATTTATATGAGAAAATGTCCCTCTTCAACTTCACAGGTTCACTAAGTGAAAGGGCGCAATTATACCTTCCTCTGTTGAAAATGGTGAATCCTCTAGTTATGGCTCAATTATCGTAATATGGATTCATAATTCTAGATTAATTGCAACAAAGAATGAAATGCAAGATGAAACTATTCTAGCAACTAGTCTAATACTAATATATCCTTATGACATAGAGCATTTCAAGAACCGATTGACATGAAACACAAGAAGAAGTACACAAAGAATGGAGAATAGTCCACCAACTAACATATGCACAAACCCTAGGGAAATTCTCAGAATCCAAGGATAACATACAAGTCATCGAGAGATAGCTTCTTCATAGAAAGTTTCTAAGAATGCATAGGATAAGTAAGCATAGATATCTCAAGTGCAAGAATAGTCTATAGACTGCAACATTGATCCCCCCAAGGTTTCAGAAAACTATGAATGAAGGGAACATAACACAACCATCCAAAACTTGAAAAAGTATAAGAACATATACAAAGAGAACCATATCAAGATATATTATAATGCCAAAACGAAAACCATTTCCAAGAGTGAAAAGGTTCCTTTTATAATAATTCCTTATTATTCTTAGTCTTCTACCTAATTGACACTTGGTTGACTATCCTTAACCCGATTACAGGTTCTAGTCACCAAAGGGCCCAATAGCAAAGTCTACCATTCACTTTGTAGCTCGTCCTTATAATGAGATGAACCATTGAATTTGTGGTTGGGCCCTCAGATGAGCTGAACCTACAATTAGGTTATGGCTAGGTCTCTTGGCCTCCCCATCTTACTTAGTCATTCTACTTTACAATTTTTTTCCTTATGCTCAATTGGATGATGAGGATACATTCTCAATAATAATATTCAAGATTACATTTATCCTCCATTCATGTGCACTTGTAACCAACAAGTTTGTCCTCCAATGCCTCCAAGCCAAACAATGACTTTGGGCACTCGTTTACCTCATTAGACAAATTTTGAGGTAAAAAGAGGGCCTTCAAAAAAATTCAATGTGACTCAACATCAAATTTACTTGAAGAAATATGATTCAAGATGATTATGTCAAAAATAAAGGTAAATAGTGTAGGCACTCATTAGGTGTGGAATTAAATTCTACATCCAATGACTACCGAATATACATACTTTTGATAAACCCACAATGATATAAACTGGAAATAGATGAAAGGAATGTTTTTCTTTAAAAATAAACATATCTTTTCATGTATTTATAGTTTGTGTCAGTACTCATTAGATGCAAAATTTAATTTTGCATCCAATGAGTTACTATACATGAAATTTGAGTAAACCTTTAAGAAGATAAGTTGAAAATATGATTTAAAAAGTAGTTTTCTTTCTTTGGATTTGAAAATTCATAACTCTTATTTTATTATTTTTCTTAGGAGGTACATTTTACACCTCAAATTTTCTCTAATGTATGCATTACATTTTGGTGACTTGCACAAGCACTTAAATGTTGTGCTTGTTTCCATTTCCATTTTTAGTTCAATCAAAGTAGGGTAATATATAACTTCATTCCTCTTTACCTTGGGAGTTGTACATTCATCAAGATCATCCTCGTTTTATTGGCCTTCTTTGATGGAGATTATTTGGTCCTTTCCCTTACCTCTTGATTATATGAACTTCCATTTGTATCCCTTTACCTCTTCAATATGCACTTGTTGTAATCATCCATAATGATTTAAATATAAC
>SNQJ01S0001935.1:105539-127982 GCA_010110895.2 Picea sitchensis | reverse complement strand
TATGTTATGTTAACTCATGACCATCACAGTTCATATAACCACTGTTGAGTATACAACAATATCCAAAAATATACAAAAATCTATTTACTTCCTTTTGCTTGTATTATAACAAAATTCCAATCCTCAAAGTATTCTAGAAGCTGATATTTATTTTTCCATATATTTCTTGTTGTCCATCTTTGATTTGTGAAAAGTATATACTGTCTTCCTCTGAAAGAAATGCTTCCTTTGAAAGTCGATCAACAATCTGGTTATGTGTTCTATATATATGTTGTGCTTTGATTTGTTGAAAATGACTACTCAACAATCTAATCTTTGACATCCAAGGATGCAAGGATATCACCTGGGAATTATTTTTGTTAGTATACTAGTCTATAATAACCTTAGAGTCACCCAACAAATGTGTCCTTGATACCTTCTTAATATAATAAAAATATAAAATTAACCAAAGAGCCATCAATTCTCCTTTACAATTTGTTCCTTTTCCACAGTTCAGTTTTAGTTTATAAGTGCCCATTATTGGACATTTCAGAAAGTCTCCAGCCCTGCACTTTGTTTCTCTTTCCTGTAAAGCCCCATCAAAACATCCTACAACCTCGTCCCAATCAAGTAAAAGTGGTCTGTCAATCATTTTGAGAAGAGTATCTTGTGTATATTTTTGTTCCCCCAAATCCTGTAGAATGTAATTACAAACTCTAACATGGTTCTTTTTTTTTATCTTCAAAGATCAACAGGTTCCTATCTTGCAAACCTCCCAATTAAGAAAGCAAGGGACTTCCATCCAGTTTTCCTCCTTCTTTGAATAGTTCTGTAGACAGTTTTCAAATAGACTACCTTGCCATTTATTAGCTAGCTTAAGATCCATAGAGATAGTACGCCAAATATTTGTTATGAAACTACAATATCCAAATAAATGCGCCACAGTTTCTTCTCTTTCCTTGCAAAGTACATTGTAGCTATGTCCCTGAGAACCCCTTTTTATCAAGTTATCCTAGGTAAGTATTCCATGTTCTAACAATAACCAGACAAACAATTTTAATTTCATAGGTAGTTTCCACTTCCATATCTTTGAGTACAAAAAATTTGTTTCTTCTCCCCTGACCTCCAACATTTGTTCTTCACAAGCTAATTTGGCATTTACTTGGCCTTGTTTCGTATCCCAAGACTATAGTAACTTGTCTTTCTCATTATTTAATTCAATTCTAGCACTTACCAACCCTTTAGTATAGTTTATCCATTCACCTTTTTGTACTCCTTCCAGGCCTAACTTATCAACTTTCTTTCACGTATAGTTAGTACCTTCCTGTGTGCTTGTCCCAGCATGAAAAAGACAGGTGATTTCTTGTTATTTTAGCTTTAATAAAATACTTTCAGATAGTTTATAGAATGAGTAGGATCCTACCATAGGATCAGCCATGTTATCCCCAATTTCTAGGGATAACTAGGAGATCATGTCTCAATGCCCATAGGTCTTAGACATGGAGTACCGAGAGCAGGATTTACCTAAGCATGGCCTTGGAGGGCCCATTCTTTTCATCTTTCATCAGATTCATCTTGTCAGCAGTAGCAACATCCATCACCTTCAGCTTGGTCTTGTATTGGAGAAGGCTCTTGCTCCATGAGGTAATTGGTCCAGGTATCATGGTATGTGTCACTTTTGATCATTATAACCTTTAAATGTATGCATCCAATTCCTTTTATCTCTGACAACTGCTTGGATCTTACATTGGCCCAATTGACCATGCTTGGGAAGATTGAATGGGTGCCCTAGCAAGCCTATACCCATAGGTTTTGGTTTGCCACTGGGGGATTTCTAAAGAGCCATCATCCGCTCCCATCATACCACCACTTTTCCATCTTATCTCCCACTCATGTGTCCCATTCCCCTTGTCTGGGCATTAGGATGATCTGTTTGTGGGGTTGCAACTTATCTTGTGGGAAGAAGGGGCTAAAGGCCCAGAAGGTAAAAGCAACTGGTAAAAGATAAAAGCCTAGAAATAAAACCTAGAGATGCTTCGCCCAGGGATCCCTGAGAGGGAAATAAAAGGCCTCTCAGCAAGAAACATGAGGGACCCAAAAAAATAACAAAAAAGACCTAATCAAGAGGATAGGGGGTCTTATCACGAGTCATCATATTATGTTCATGGGTACCTAATAGCATGACATTGCCACCATCTGGTTACCACGCTAGGGTAGTGACCTTTGGTTGCATGGCTAAGGGGAAGGGGGTCTCATCACGAGGCATCCTTATCATCTCTGTGAAAGTACTTGTGGGTAACACTGTCAGCTCTTGTCACCACGCCAAGGCAGTGTCCTCTAGTTATCCCTTGAATAAAAGAAAAAGAAGAAGAAAAAGAAAATAAAGAAAAGAATAAAGGTAAGAAAGGGCTTGGAAAAAATTGCATCCATGACAGGTACAACTCGCCTTCTACAAAGGAACCCACAGGTAATATCATGCATCCCTAGCTCTCACTCTACCCATATGTCTGGACATACCTTAGCCACACCACCTCATTTACATGGCTTGGATGAAGACCCTTGGAAACTTTCCTTTCTTTATGGATACTATCCCAATAGGGTATCTTGTTCTTTTTCTCAGCCTTGTATTGTAGGTTTTTGTAATGTCTTTGAGCTATTGGATGATATATCAGGGTTTTTATGCATATGTTTGATAATATTAATGATGAAATGTGGTTAACATTGCTATGATCCCTGTGACTAATGAGACCATGGAGGGCGTAGTTTTTGATGTGCAGGACCATGCCCTATGGAAAGGTACCATTTGGACCGGTACAGATGGAGAAATGATTAGTTCGGACCTTCATGGGGCTGAAGAGTCCATCAGATGGTTGTTGAGACCCCGTCAAAGGGGAAGAGACAAGATAGTGTTTGACCGAGGTTTTTCACCAGAGAAGAGGAGGACGTTTCACCAGAGCACTTTGGTAGAGCTTGACCTAGGGGGAATGACCCCTTTTTAGTGGAAGGTTGTCCTTGTAAGGCTCAGAGAGCGCCCTCATCCTTACCATGACGTCATCCAACTTCATGGTCATTCTTGGAGGCAGACTGGGTAACAGTGGCACGTGTGGCATGTTGGAGAAGCCCCTAAGGGGCTAATGTTTTGCTCCTGGATGTCTCATTTTCCCTAAAAGGGGCTAGCACCACCCTTGAAGGTAATTTTACCTTTATTACAGCTCATTTAGGGTTTTAATTTGACATTTTAATGTAAAAACAATATGATTTTGGTTTAAACCCTTGTCGGCTAATTTTTATGACCTAAATTTAATTAAAGGTCATTGATACAGTATATATTGAGGAGTTTTATCCTCATTTTAACATAACAAAACACTCACTCTCCTAGGGAGATCTGATTTTTTGTGCCCTACTTGGGTATTTATTCTCTTTAGTGAGGCACACTTGTTGAAGGAGGGCATTTCTTAGCATTTTTGGCATTTCTCTTGAATGAAGGTTTACAACTAGGGTTTGCAATGCTATTTCATGATGATATGTGAATGTTTTTTCTGCAAAACTTCTTGATTGAATGGTTGTAGTCTTACATTCTTGCATTTATTATAAACTTTGTTGATTTTAAAACCCTAGGGGACAAACACACAAGTAGGTCATTGTCTCATGTCCCCTAAAAGAGAAATTTCCAGCCATTGAATAAGGAAAGAGGAGCCTAGAAATTGCTACACGCGTATTGCTTCTTCCCCTTGTGCTAGCCGTACCCTTAAAAGTCAAGAAGGAGGAGATGTCTCAAGCCTAGGTTATCTACACCTAGGGTCGTCCTACTTCTATGGTTTGGTGATAGGGCCTTGCCTTTGCAACACTCTCCCTCACCACACTATCGTGTCTTGATTTATCTTTTATGCTAGCTATGTTTCTAAGTTAAACCTAAGGAAGGAGGAAAGAGCATGAGGAATTGATTAAGAAACACCAGAGTGAGCCTCTTTCCCCTAGGGTTTTATTTCTGGAGCCCTGCTATTGCAGCACTTTAGAACCCTTCCCTCTAGTCCTTAGCCTTTTTCCTTCAACTTTTGCATGCTCCCTTGTTTTGACTCCATCTACCCTTAAGGCACTAATATTAGGTCTCCAACATTGAAGTCATAGTGGTCAAACAAACTTTCAAACTCTTATAAATTGAAACCCTAACTAACTACTAACCCTAATAAGCCTAACGTCATCCTTGGTTATTCCATCTTGATGCAGGAAGTTCCCTTTATAGGCAATTGGATGGTTGTTTCATGCATATATTGAATAAGGGATTGATTGAATACATTGATTGCTACATCATCTTGACATATATTGGTGAATTGATATTATTTCCATTGCTGTATTAATGAACATTGATTTCATCAATATCTATTTGTCATAATTTCTTATATATTGATATTAGATAGTTGTATGAAGTACTAACCCTTTGACTCATAGCTTGCATGTATTAGTCTTCTGTTTCTTTGTTCCAAGCAGGTGTTCTCATTTGGGCCTACACTTCATTATTGGCTATTTAGCCAGACTCTCTGCTCTTGGTGGTGACTTGTGAAGAGGAAATTTCACTTTGACCTTTATACCTTAGCCTCTTCAAAACTCCAAGTTACCGGGGACATCTCCCCTGGGCCTAACCTCCCTAAATAGAAAGAACCTCCCATCATGGTGACATTAGGTGGGGTAGGTTCCTGTTACACCAATTTGGCCTCTATCTTCTAGCCTTTTGACCTAGCTACAAATTGTGCGATAACATTTTGGCGTTGTTGCTAGGGAACACTGAGTCAATTCTCCTCAAATGAAAAATCTTTTCGGTAAGCCTTGCCTCAGAGCCTTATATTACAATCTTACCTGGTGACTCCACTAGCGTGTTTTCCCTTATCCTCGGATAGTTTTAGGAAAATTATATGGCGACTCCACTAATATTTCTCAGCGTGCCACCTTACTTTCTGTGATACTTCCAAGTTATGGGATCATGGCACACTAGGAACAAATGTATCTGAGTATTGATTTCAGAAGTCTTCAAGGATACCCAAATCACTTTGATACAAAATGGATAAACAACTCTCCAACATTTTTGGGCCACCCAACTCCTCACATCGTAAATTTTTTGGACTATTTGAGTGAGATAAAGTTGGGAGGAGAGGATTGATCCGGATTATTTTTGGCACGAAATGAGAGCGGAGATATAACACATAAATATTTAGAGATATTGCAAGAGGGAGAACAATATAACAGAGATATAGCAGAAATATAACAAGAGTCAAAGATATACAGTAATGCACGATTTCTATTAATAAAAGAAATGTATAGAGACTGTAAAAATATAGAGTGAAAGACTCGCTAGAATGGTGGCAGCTTATCTTTGAGAAGAGATGTGACAGCTACTTGCATTCGCAAGAAGATGGTTACAATGAGGCTCTGGAGGCCTTTTTACAATAATCGGGAATACCAAAAGTCCTAGACATCCAAAAACCTAACCCTAGGAGATGAAGCGCCAAAAGTCATGTGGGCCCCGTTTGGGTNAGTAAAAAAAAAAACTTATATTAGTAAATGTAATATTATCTTTTTTATCATTACAAAACTATAGCCAAACTTCAATAAGTCTTTTATGTTATGTTAACTCATGACCATCACAGTTCATATAACCACTGTTGAGTATACAACAATATCCAAAAATATACAAAAATCTATTTACTTCCTTTTGCCTGTATTATAACAAAATTCCAATCCTCAAAGTATTCTAGAAGCTGATATTTATTTTTCCATATATTTCTTGTTGTCCATCTCTGATTTGTGACAAGTATATACTGTCTTCCTCTAAAAGAAATTCTTCCTTTGAAAGTTGATCAACAATCTGGTTATGTGTTATATATATATATATGTTGTGATTTGATTTGTTGATATCACCTGGAAATTATTTTTCGTTAGTATACTAGTCTATAATAACCTTAGAGTCACCCAACAAATGTGTCTTTGATACCTTCTTAATATAATAAAAATATAAAATTAACCAAAGAGCCATCAATTCTCCTTTAGAATTTGTTCCTTTTCCACAGTTTAGTTTTAGTTTATAAGTGCCCATTATTGGACATTCAGAAAGTCTCCATCCCTGCACTTTGTTTCTCTTTCCTGTAAATCCCCATCAAAACATCCTACAACCTCGTCCCAATCAAGTAAAAGTGGTTTGTCAATCATTTTGAGAACAATATCTTGTGTATATTTTTGTTCCCCCAAATCCTGTAGAATGTAATTACAAACTCTAACATGGTTCTTTTTTTTTATCTTCAAAGATCAACAGGTTCCTATCTTGCAAACCTCCCAACTAAGAAAGCAAGGGACTTCCATCCAATTTTCCTCCTTCTTTGAATAGTTCTGTAGACAGTTTTCAAATAGACTACCTTGCCATTTATTAGCCAACTTTAGATCCATAGAGATAGTATGCCAAATATTTGTTATGAAACTACAATATCCAAATAAATGCACCACAATTTCTTCTCTTTCCTTGCAAAGTACATAGTATCTATGTCCCTGAAAACCCCTTTTTATCAAGTTATCCTAGGTAAGTATTCCCTGTTCGAATAATAACCAGACAAACAATTTTACTTTCATAGGTAGTTTCCACTTCCATATCTTTGAGTACAAAAAAATTGTTTTATCTCCCCTGACCTCCAACATTTGTTCTTCACAAGCTAATTTGGCATTTACTTGGCCTTGTTTGGTATCCCAAGACTATAGTAACTTGTAATTCTCATTATTTAATTCAATTCGAGCACTTACCAACCCTTCAGTATAGTTTATCCATTCACCTTTTTGTACTCCTTCCAGGACTAACTTGTCAACTTTCTTCCACGTATAGTTAGTACCTTCTTGTGTGCTTGTCCCAGCATGGACAAGATAGGTGATCTCTTGTTATTTTAGCTTTAATAAATTACTTTTAGATAGTTTATAGAATGAGTAGGATCCTACCATAGGATCAACCATGTTATCCCCGATTTCTAGGGATAACTAGAAGATCATGTCTCAAGGCCCACAGGTCCTAGACATGGAGTACCGAGAGTAGGATTGACCTAAGCATGGCCCTGGAGGGCCCATTCTTTTCATCTTTCATCAAATTCATCTTGTTTGCATCAACAACATCCATCACCTTCAGCTTGGTCTTGTATCGTAGAAGGCTCTTGATCCATGAGGTAATTGGTCCAGGTATCATGGTATGTGTCACTTTTGATTATTATAACCTTTAAATGTATGCATCCAATTCCTTTTATCTCTGAAAACTGCTTGGATCTTACATTGGCCCAATTGACCATGCTTGGGAAGATTGACTGGGTGCCCTAGAAAGCCTATACCCATAGGTTTTGGTTCACCACTAGGGGATTTCTGAAGAGCCATCGTCCGCTCCCATCATACCACCACTTTTCCATCTTATCTCCCACTCATCTGTCCCATTCCCCTTGTCTGGGCATTAGGATGATCTGTTTGTGGGGTTGCACCTTATCTTGTGGGAAGAAGGGGCTAAAGGCCCAGAAAGTAAAAACAACTGGTAAAAGATAAAAGCCTATAAATAAAACCTCGAGATGCTTCTCCCAGGGATCCCTGAGAGGGAAATAAAAGGCCTCTCAGCAAGAAACATGAGGGACCCAAAAAATAACAAACAAGACCTAATCAAGAGGATAGGGGGTCTTATCACGAGTCGTCATATTATGTTCATGGGTACCTAAAAGCATGACATTTCCACCATCTAGTTACCACACTAGGGTAGTGACCTTTGGTTGCATGGCCAAGGGGAAGGGGGTCTCATCACGAGGCAGCCTTATCATTTCTGTGAAAGTACTTGTGGGTAACACTGTCCGCTCTGGTCAACATGCCAAGTCAGTGTCCTCTGGTTATCCCTTGAATAAAAGAAAAAGAAGAAGAAAAAGCAAATAAAGAAAAGAATAAATGTAAGAAAGGGCTTGGAAAAAATTGCATCCATGACAGGTACAACTCGCCTTCTACAAAGGAACCCACAGGTAATATCATGCATACCTAGCTGTCACTCTACCCGTATGTCTGGACATACCTTAGCCACACCACCTCATTTACATGGATTGGATGAAGCCCCTTGGAAACTTTCCTTTCCTTATGGATACTATCCCAATATGGTATCTTGTTCTTTTTCTCAACCTTGTATTGTAGGTTTTTGTAATGTCTTTGAGCTATTGGATGATATATCAGGGGTTTTATGCATATGTTTCATAATATTAATGATGAAATGTGGTTAACATTGCTATGATCCCTGTGACTAATGAGACCATGGAGGGTGTAGTTTTTGATGTGCAGGACCATGCCCGATGGAAAGGTACCATTTGGACCGGTACAGATGGAGAGATGATTAGTTCAGACCTCCATGGGGCTGAAGAGGCCATCCGATGGTTGCTGAGACCCTGTCAAAGGGGAAGAGACAAGACAATGTTTGACCGAGGTTTTTCACCAGAGAAGAGGAGGATGTTTCACCAGAGGCACTTTGGCAGAGGCTGACCTAGGGGGACTGACCCCTTTTTAGTGGAAGGTTGGCCTTGGAAGGCTCAGAGCACCCTCATACTTACCATGAAGTCATCCAACTTCATGGTCATTCTTGGAGGCAGACTGGGCAACAGTGGCATGTGTGGCATGTTGGAGAAGCCCCTGAGGGGCTAATGTTTTTCTCTTGGATGTCTCATTTGCCCTAAAAGGGGCTAGCGCCTCCCTTGAAGATGATTTTACCTTTATTACAGCTCAATTAGGGTTTTAATTTGACATTTTAATGTAAAAAAAATACGATTTTGGTTTAAACCCTTGTCAACTAATTTTTATGACCTAAATTTAATTAAAGGTCATTGATACATTATATATTGAGGAGTTTTATCCTCATTTTAACATAACAGAACACTCACTCTCCTAGGGAGATATGATTTTTTGCGCCCTACTTGGGTATTTACTCTCTTTAAGTGAGGCACACTTGTTGAAGGAGGGCATTTCTTAGCATTTTTGGCATTTCTCTTGAAGGAAGGTTTACAACTAGGGTTTGCAATGCTATTTCATGATGATATGTAAGTGTTTTTTCTGCAAAAATTCTTGATTGAATGGTTGTAGTCTTACATTCTTTCATTTATTATAAACTTTGCTGATTTTAAAACCCTAGGGGACAAACACATAAGTAGGTCATTGTCTCATGTCCCCTAAAAGAGAAATTTTCATCCATTGAAGAAGGAAGGAAGAGCCTAGCCATTTCTACACTCTTATTGCTTCTTCCCCTTGTGCTAGCCATACCCTTAAAAGTCAAGAAGGAGGAGATGTACCAGGCCTAGGTTATCTACACCTAGGGTCGTCCTACTTCTAGGGTTTGGTGATAAGGCCTTGCCTTTGCAACACTCTCCCTCACCACACTGTCGTGTCTTGATTTATCTTTTATGCTAGCCGTTTTTCCAAGTTAAACCTAAGGAAGGAGGAAAGAGCATGAGGCATTGATTAAGAAACACCAGAGTCAGCCTCTTTCCCCTAGGGTTTTATTTCTAGAGCCCTACCATTGCAGCACTTCAGAACCCTTTCCTCTAGTCCTTAGCCTTTTTCCTTCAACTTTTGCATGCTCCCTTGTTTTGACTCCATCTACCCTTAAGGCACTGATCTTAGGTCTCCAATGTTGAGGTCATAGTGGTCAAACAAACTTTCAAACTCTTATAAATTGAAACCCTAACTAACTACTAACCCTAATAAGCCTGACGTCATCCTTGGTTATTCCATCTTGATGCAGGAAGTTCCCTTTATAGGCAATTGGATGGTGGTTTCATGCATTTATTGAATAAGGGATTGATTGAATAGATTGATTGCTACATCATCTTGACATTTATTGGTGAATTGATATTATTTCCATTGCTGTATTAATGAACATTGATTTCATCAATATCTATTTGTCATAATTTCTTATATATTGATATCAGATAGTTGTATGAAGTACTAACCCTTTGAATGATAGCTTGCATGTATTAGTCTTCTGTTGCTTTGTTTCGAGCAGGTGTTCTCATTTGGGCCTACACTTCATTATTGGCTGTTTAGCTAGACTATCTGCTCTTGGTGGTGACCTGTGAAGAGGAAATTTCACTTTGACCTTTATACCTTAGCCTCTTCAAAACTCCAGGTTACCGGGGACATCTCCCCTGGGCCTAACCTCCCTAAATAGAAATAAACTCCCATCATGGTGACATTGGGTGGGGTAGGTTCCTGTTACGCCAGTTTGGCCTCTATCTTCTATCCTTTTGACCTAGCTACAAATTGTGCAATAACATTTTGGCGCTATTGCCGGGGAACACTGAGTCAATTCTCCTCAAATGAAAAATATTTTCGATAAGCCTTGCCTCAGAGCCTTATCTTACAATCTTACCTGGTGACTCCACTAGGGTGTTTTCCCTTATCCTTTGATAGTTTTAGGAAAATTATCTGGCAACTCCACTAATATTTCTCAGCGTGCCACCTTACTTTCTGTGATAATTCCAAGTTATGGGATCATGGCACACTGGGAACAAATGTATCCGAGTATTGATTTCAGAAGTCTTCAAGGATACCCAAATCACTTTGATACAAAATGGCTAAACAACTCTCCAACATTTTTGGGCCTCCCAACTCCTCACATCGTAAATTTTTTGGACTATTTGAGTGAGATAAAGTTGGGAGGAGAGGATGCTCTTATAAAATTGTTCTTACTCACTCTGCCATCCTACATACAAGATCGTTTTAAGATTTGTTGCAAGGACAGGGGTATATCATCTTTCATACACCTCATCAGTAGGTTTATAGACCTTACTAAGCCGCATTTCCAAATGTATGAAGATGTCCTTCAAAACCTCATGGTAGCCTTAGACCACAAAGGATTCACCACTGAGATTGTAGAAGATCTCAGGAAAGCATATTATGATCAATACCAAGAGTCCTTTGATATAAAATATGAGGTTTATGAAGACCATTATCAACCCCTTGAAGAGGAGCAAGATCTAATAGAATGCAACAAAGATATAACTAGAGACGTGAATTATGAGGATGAAGCTCTAGTAACCGCTCCTCGGTCTGATGAAGCTCTCCAAGATCCTGTTCCTCCTACACAAGATGAAGAGAACGAGGTAAGTCATTTTCCTTTCCAGTTTCTTGATGATACCTTGTTCTATGACTCAAAGAGTGAAGAAGAAATGGAACCCTTGGACAAGCTAGATCCCATATGGCTCAAGACTAAAGATGTAGAGGCAGATCTTCCACTTGATGAAGCTATCGAAATACTTGAATCTCTTGCACAGGAAGGATTAAGCAAGGTGAATTATTCCCCCTTCCAATTTTTTAGTGGTTCTGTACCTTATGACACAGACAGTACAAAAGTATTGGATGTTTTGACTCCATGTTATGATACTAATACTGACATAGCTGATTTTGATGAGTTCATACATGTTGGGAGACATAGGTGGGATGCAGTGAGTTATAATATGGATCCCATCTATGACATAAAGAGTCATCTCCAAGTGTTGCATTTTCAATTATCACAACAAGCTCTTGACCAGTGGTAGTAGGGAGATGAGATTTTTACTGGCTCTCCACAAATACCCAAGGTTGACTGAGTCCAGTATTTGCCTGATGATTTCCGGTCTTACCTTGAGGCCTTTGATGAGTAGTCCTTTGAGCACTTTGATTTACCCTATGAATATGACTATCAACCGCCATTATGCTCGGATTTTGATAAGAGTAAAGACATTTTTTTGCCTAAAGAAGGATTCTCATGACCTTTTTCTCCAACTACCTGTTATTACTTTACCGTGATTTTCCATTAAAGGTGTAGTTGGGAAGTATATTTTTAATGTTGAGCTTCCTCTTAGGTAAACCCTAGACTCCAAGGGTCGGTTGGATACTGCAAGTTTGAGTTAGTTATCCTAGTTTTTCAACTTTCCCTTGGTAGTTTTCCAGTCGTCTCCTAGATCTTTGTCGATCCCTTCCTTGACTTCAGAGCGTGAGGATGTCCTAGGTAGCCAGTTGGCAGGCCCTTTGAGTTAGTTTTCTGGACCTTGCACTTCTCATGACCCTTTTTTGAGGTGGATTGAGTATTTTCCTCGGAGATGGACTTGGTAGGATTTTATCCCTCCCACCCGCTTCCATGAGTTAGACTTTATGACTTCCAATGATATGATATATGATCTAACCCATGCCATTTTTGTGCTTGATTTGTCACTATTCTGGTTTATGATGAAGCACAAAGGCAGGTATTGTGGGACATTGCTAGATTGACTTCATTGGTTATTTTACTACACCAAACATCCAACCAAAGGTAAGTGTAGGTAAGTAGGTTTCTTTGCATTGTTGATTATATTTCAGTATATATATATATATATGTCTATATATGCTGGAGTGGAATTACCGCCCCATTTTTGTTACTGATGCCCCTATCGAGTTGAGAAGGTCTGCAGTTTATGCTAGAGATGCTGAGGTTCTCATGCGCTCTATGGTGAACACATGTCCCCGAGTTGGAGCGAGATGTTATCCCCGATTTCTAGGGATAACTGGGAGATCATGTCTCAAGGCCCACAGGTCCTAGACATGGAGTACCGAGAGCAGGATTGACCTGAGCATGGCCCTAGAGGGCCCATCCTTTTCTTCTTTCATTAGATTAATCTTGTCAGCAACAACACCATCCATCACCTTCGACTTGGTCTTGTATCGGAGAGGGATCTTGCTCCATGAGGTAATTGGTCAAGGTATCATGGTATGTGTCACTTTTGATCATTATAACCTTTAAATGTATGCATCCAATTCCTTTTATCTCTGACAACTGCTTGGATCTTACATTGGCCCACTTGACCATGCTTGGGAAGATTGACTGGGTTCCGTAGCAAGCCTGTACCCATAGGTTTTGGTTCACCACTGGGGGATTTCTGAAGAGCCATCGTCCCCTCCCACCATAACACAACTTTTCCATCTTATCTCCCACTCATCTGTCCCATTCCCCTTGTCTGGGAATTAGGATGATTTTTTTGTGGGGTTGCACCTTATCTCGTGGGAAGAAGGGGCTAAAGGCCCAGAAGGTAAAAGCAGCTGGTAAAAGATGAAATCCTAGAAATAAAACCTCGAGATGCTTCGCCCAGGGATCCTCGAGAAGGAAATAAAAGGCCTCTCAGCAAGAAACAAGGGGGACCCGAAAAAATAACAAACAAGACCTAATCAAGAGGATAGGGAGTCTCATCACAAGCCAACCTATTATGTTCATGGGTACCTAATAGCATGACATTTCCACCATCTGGTTACCATGCCAGGGTTGACCTTTGGTTGCATGGCCAAGGGGAAGGGGGTCTCATCACGAGCCAACCTTATCATCTCAGTGAAAGTACTTGTGGGTAACAATGTCATCTCTGGTCACCACGCCAAGGCAATGTCCTCTGGCTAGCCCTTGAATAAAAGAAAAAGAAGAAGAAAAATAAAATAAAGAAAAGAATAAAGGCAAGAAAGGGCTTGGAAAAAATTGCATCCATGACAGGTACAACTCGCCTTCTACAAAGGAACCCATAGGTAATATCATGCATCCCTGACTCTCACTCTACTCGTATGTCTGGACATCCCTTAGCCACACCACCTCCTTTACATGGCTTGGATGAAACCCCTTGGAAACTTTCCTTTCCTTATGGATACTAGCCCAATAGGGCATCTTGTTCTTTTTCTTAACCTTATATTGTAGGTTTTTATAATGTCTTTGAGCTATTGGATGATATATCAGGGTTTTTATGCATATGTTTGATAATATTAATGATGAAATGTGGTTAACATTGCTATGATCCCTGCGACTAATGAGCCCATGGAGGGTGTAGTTTTTGATGTGCGGGACCATGCCCGACGGACAGGTACCATTTGGACTGGTACACATGGAGAGATGATTAGTTTGGACTTACATGGGGCTGAATAGCCCATCAGATGGTTGTTGAGACCCTGTTAGATGGGTAGAGATAGGACAGTGTTTGATCGAGGGTTTGCACCGAAGAAGAAGAGGACGTTTCACCAGAGGCACTTTCGTAGAGCCCGGCCTAGGGGGAATGACCCCTTTTCAGTGGAAGGTTTGCCTTGGAAGGCTCAGAGCGCCCCCATCCTTACCATGATGTCATCCAACTTCATGATCATTCTTGGAGGCAGACTGGGCAACAGTGGCACGTGTGACATGTTGGAGAAGCCCCTGGAAAGCTAACGTTTTGCTCTTGGATGTCTCATTTTCCCTAAAAGGGGCTAGTGCCTCCCTTGAAGAGGCTTTTACCTTTGTTATAGCTCAGTTAGGGTTTTAATTTGACATTTTAATGTAAAAACAGTAAGATTTTGGTTTAAAGCCTTGTCGGCTAATTTTTGTGACCTAAATTTAATTAAAGGTCATTGATACAGTATATATTGAGGAGTTTTATCCTCATTTTAACATAACAAAACACTCACTCTCCTAGGGAGATCTGATTTTTTGCACTGTACTTGGGTATTTCTTCTCTTTAAGTGAGGTGCACTTGTTGAAGGAGGGCATTTCTTGGCATTTTTGGCATTTCTCTTGGAGGAAGGTTTACAACTAGGGTTTGCAATGTTATTTCATGATGATATGTAAGTGTTTTTTTGGGAAAATTTCTTGATTGAATGGTTGTAGTCTTACATTCTTGCATTTATTATAAACTTTGCTGATTTTAAAACCCTAGGGGACAAACACACAAGTAGGTTGTTGTCTCATCTCCCCTAAAAGAGAAATTTTCAGCCATTGAAGAAGGAAGGAGGAGCCTAGCCATTGCTACACTCTTATTTCTTCTTCCCCTTGTGTTATCCGTACCCTTAAAAGTCAAAAAGGAGGAGACGTCCCAGGCCTAGTTTATCTACACCTAGGGCCATCCTGCTTCTAGGGTTTGGTGATAGGGCCTTGCCTTTGCAACACTCTCCCTCACCACACTCTCCTGTCTTGATTTATCTTTTATGATAACCGTTTTTCCAAGTTAAACCTAAGGAAGGAGGAAAGAGCACGAGGCCTTGCTTAAGCAACACCGTAGTGAGCCTCTTTCCCCTAGGGTTTTGTTTCTAGAGCCCTGCAATTGCAGCACTTTAGAACCCTTCCCTCTATTCCTTAGCCTTTTTCCTTCAACTTTTGCGTGCTCCCTTGTTTTGACTCCATCTACCCTTAAGGCACTGATCTTAGGTCTCCAATGTTGAAGTGATAGTGGGAAAACAAACTTTCAAACTCTTATAAATTGAAACCCTAACTAACTACTAACCCTAATAAGGCTAATGCCATCCTTGGTTATTCCATCTTGACACAGCAAGTTCCCTTTATAGGAAATTGGATGGTGGTTTCATGCATTTGTTGAATAAGGGATTGATTGAATACATTGATTTCTACATCATCTTGACATTTATTGGTGAATTGATATTATTTCCATTGCTGTATTAATGAACATTTATTTCATCAATACCTATTTTCATAATTTATTATATATTGATATCAGATAGTCGTATGAAGTACTAAACCTTTGAATCATAGCCTACATGTATTAGTCTGTTGTTTCTTTTTTCTGGGCAGGTGTTCTCATTTGGGCCTACACTTCATTATTGGCTGTTTAGCCAGACTATATGCTCTTGGTGGTGATCTRTGAAGAGGAAATTTCCCTTTGACCTTTATACCTTAGCCTCTTCAAAAATCCAGGTTATTGGGGATGTCTCCCCTGGGCCTAACCTCCCTAAATAGAAAGAACCTCCCATCGTGGTGACATTGGTTGGGGTAGGTTCCTGTTACCCCAGTTTGGCCTCTATCTTCTAGCCTTTTGACCTAGCTACAAACTGTGCGATAACAAGCCCCAATTATGATGTCTCTCCCACTCCCAAGTTTTCATACCAACCAATCTGTTATTATTCTTATCGAGGAGGTAAGTGCTCTCCAGAAATTTGAAGTTCCATTCCATTTTTTCGCCCCTGTCTAAACCACTTCTCAATAGTTTTCCTTTTAAAATATTTTTGCAGAATTACCTCATGCCAAATGCAAGGTAGCATAAGAGATCTTCATAGACTTTTCGCCGCCAATGCTTGTCCAAATATAAATATTTTTAATTCTCCATCCACCATCCTTTTTGGGGTTTTCTATCTTTTTCCATCTTGTTAGATGCATACATTATTTTTCTTTTTTACCAGACCACAGAAAGCTGAAAATTATTCTTCTAATACTATTTAGTACACATTTGGGGATTTTTGCCAATGACAACCAATATACCGAAATACTTTCAAGTGCTTCTTTTACAAGTATGACTCTACCACCCAAGGTAAGCCACTTATGATTCCAACTTAGAATTCTCTTTTCAAATTTTTTCTCTAACCATAACCCGTCCACTCTTGTATAATAGTTTGGTTTGATGTAAAATCTAATATACTTAAAGCCTGTATCTATAGTTTTAACTTCAAAGGAGAACAGTTCCTAAAACAATTTAATCTCTATATCATCCCATCCCACCTCTAAAAAACCTGATTTCTGAGTGCTGAATTCCATCCCTGTAACCTTACAAAATAATTCCAAGATCTCCTTATATTCTTTCCATGCATCAATACATCCGGTCCAAAACAATATTACATCATATACAAACATTAATTTTTTAATATTTATCTCTCTTTCCACAAGACCACCCTCAATCTTCTTTTCTTGAACTCTCTCATGTATAATTCTACTTAGTCCTTCAATAACTACAAGAAAAAGTAGTGGAGATAGGGGGAAGACTTGCCTTAATCCCCTTGATGATTTAAAGAAACTAGTAGGACTCCCATTGATCAATACAACAAAGTTTGTTGATGTCACATAGACCATGATCCAGTCAATTGCCTCTAAATTTAAACCAACCTGTACTAAAACAAGTTTGAGGAAACCCCAATCCACCCTATCATGTCCTTTGACTAAATCCAGTTTTATTACTAGTTCCTTTTGTTTCTTCACTTTTATGCTATGTAGTACTTCCTGTACTACTCCTATTGCATCAGTGATTTTCCTACCATCTAGAAAACCAAATTGTTCTTTTGATATGTCGATGGATAGAGTTTCTTTTAAACTGGTAACAATTATTTTTGTGATGATCTTATATACCAAATTGCACAGTGCTATATGCCTAAATCCACCAAAAGTGTCTGGTTTATCACTTTTTGGTATTAGTGCAATAAAAGTAGCATTCAATGCCCCCGACACTTTCCCTTCCCTTCTAGTTTCTTCCAACACCTCCAATAATTCATTTCCCATCAGATCGAAAAATCTCAAAAAGAATTCAACAGTCTAGCCATCCGGCCTAGGGATTTTTGAACACTTAAAACCTTTTAGAGTTTTTTGTACTTAATTCAAAGATATAGGTTCAACTAATTTGTTTCCCTCTTCATCAGTGAACATCCTCGGGTAATTTCTTAATACTGCCAGTTGATCTGTAATTGCCAAATTTCCTTGTGCTTTAAACATGTTTTCGAAATAGTCTACATCTTCCTTATGAAGATCAATGTTATTTGAGATAGTCATTCCAACTCCCTTAGTGATATCCCAAATAGTATTAATCTGTTTCCTTGAATTTTCATATGCATGAAAGAATTTTGTATTTTTTTCACCTGCTACCAACCAGTTTACCCTATTTTTCTGTCTCCAAGTCTCCTCTTCTTGTTTAAGGAGTGTCAATTTTATCTACTCTTTATCCAAAACCATTAACTTATTCTTTTCCTCCACAAACCCTCTAGGGAAATCTGCATATAATTTATCTAATTCTGCTTCCAACTGTACTAACTCTTGCTTGCCTTCAACTTTTTTCTTTCTTTCCCGTATGGTCTCCAAGCTCTTTAGTCCTTTTAACTTTTTTAACAATGATTCCATTGGTTTCAAGGCCTCTGTTCCTAGCAAATCTTTCCATCTGTTTCTAACAAAACTTATGAAATATTGGTCCTCCAGCAAAACAACATTAAATTTAAAAGGGTATCTTATAGTTTCACTGCCAAATTTCAATTGTAACAATATAGGCATGTGGTCGAAGATCTTGTCATTGTAGGTCAAGGATCAATATATAATTCTTGATGAAACAAGATTTTCAGATATCAGAAACTGATACAACCTTTTTTCAATGTAGTCTGTTCCTTTTCTTCCATTCCTCCAAGTCGGAAGAATTTTTACTGGCTCAGCATCAATTAATCCACCAGTTTGTACCAGATTACTAAAAAAAAGTTGTAAAGGATCCACCTGTACAACAACACCACATACTTCCCTACTAGATAAGGTAAAATTGAGGTCTCCCCCCATAATAAAATTTTCCTCATAAAAAATCCCTACTCTTTTTAATTCTTCCTAGAATACTACTTTATCAGCATATGGCCAGTAATAGTTGACCAATTTTACCTTTAGTTTAGAGTTTTTTACGACACCTTCCAGCAAAATCCCTGTCGACGTCAAGAATTTATTAAACTCCGCCTTTCAGGGATTCCAAGCTGTGAGTAGCCACCCTGAGTCACCAATAGAATCAATACTGCAAAAATGCTAGTTAGGAAGTAGTTTTGCAAAAAATTCCCTTGATTTTGCTGCCCCTACCATGGTTTCCTGAATGTGTAAAATATCTGGTCTATTTTTCTCTAATAACCTAGTGAGGGTTAAATACTTTAGAGAGCCCCCCACTCCCCTCACATTCAATGAGGCCACTATCATATTTTCACTTTGGTTAGGGATTTCTGAGCTCTAAGCGCCCTAGAACTAGTTAAAACCTCTAGGCTAGGCATAACTATAATTTCCTTCCCTTTTCCCCCTCTCCTTGCACTCCTAGTTTTTATGGGAGAGAAGTTTGTTTCCAGACCACCTAAAACCTCCCCTTTTAACAGGTCATCCTCACAACCCTGTCCGCTAGACACCGAACCCCTGTCCCCCTCCACCTTCCCTTTATTTTCACTAGGGATGGATAGTAACTCCCCACCAGCGTAAATAGGCAATTGAGTACAAGTTAAAGCCTCCCTATATGAAGGTAAATAATTTAAAAGGGAATCCCCCTCCTCCGTCAGACCAGGTGAAAATAGATCACATTTCGATAAGTCTCTCATACAAGTCCCCAGAGTGATGCTAGAATACTCTACAAAAGTATCCACCTCCGGAACGCTAACTCCCTTTTCTACCAAAACCTTCCTATAGTTTCCAAAAGAATTACCCGTGCCCACTACAGTTTTGGAGAGCGCCTTTGGGTTTTTAATCCGATTGTTTTTCAACTTCAGAAAGTCCTCATCTAAGAAAATCCTACCATTCTACCTAGTGAGACCCTTTCTCTAGCGACCATACTACTTCTACTTTTCTCGTCATCCGATGCAACAATCACACCCAAACAACTAACTCCTTTCCCTGTCGTCCCCATTCTAGAGCTACCATTTCTGGTGATTTCGACCACATCAAGAATTATTTCCACCCTTGGAGAAGTATGCCAATCGTTTAATAATGAAGGAAGCTCTGTGATTATGCAGTCCCTATCATTTTTCCCATGCATTCCCCCTTCACTCGTATACAACAGTTTGTTCCCACACTTTACAACCAGAAGTTATGTCTTTCCATTTCTATCGTGCTTAGCTACAATGGAAAGCAGGCTTATCCCAAGTCCTACCTCCATGACTTAGTCTATGGGCGAAGTTGCCACACTCAATCCTGCATCTTCCCTTGGATTTTTGTCTCTCCCCACTACTAAATTTGATCCCATGCCTTCCTGATTCACCCCCAAAACATTCTCTACAGGACTATCAACTCTCATGTGTAAAGAAAAATCACCCAGCTCACCCTTCGAAAAATTATCACCACCCTGAGTGTCTAACATTAAACCCGTCTCCCCTTGAAAAGGTAAATGTTTCATAGCAGGAAATTTTAAAGGTGGGTCTCCCACGTGCATACAATTGTGCACAAACTTAAAATTCAGAAAGTCAGATTTTCCTTTGCTCTCACACTTATCTACAGAGGAAAATTGGCTTCTCCCAACTCCTACCTCTGCCACAGAGTCTATGGATAAAGTTACCTCCCCCGATCCCACGACTGCCACTGGTGTTTTGTCCCTCACCATTTTAGAATTACATTCCATGTCACCCAGGATCTCCCCCAATACAAATTTAACCTGACTATCATCTCTCCTTTGTAATTAATTTTTACCTAGCTCGCCCTTCAATTTTGGCTCACCACCCAGGTTCTCTAATATTAACCCTTACTCCTCTTGAAAGTTTAATTGATTTGTGGAAAAATTATGTAGAGGTGGGAAGGTGTGTAACTTACCACTATTTCCTTCGCTTTCCACAGCGACAGTGTCATTCCAATCTCTCCATGCTTTTGTCTCGTATGACTTTTCTGGAACTGTCATCCTCATAGACCCATCCACAGAGGAATATTTTAGTGCCACAACATCCACGCATTGATGTGCAAGTGACCCATTTGTTTTCATCTCAAGAACCTAAAAGGTACTCCAACATAATCTGGCCTTTGCATAATCTTTAAGCCCTTCTAGTTAATGACTATATCCTCTGGAAATCCTTCGAAGGTGTTCATTTCGACCAACAATTTTCCCATTCGACGATCAGCCCACCCCATCTGTTTTATATTCACATGTAAAAACTTACCTATGGCATTACCAATTAGTTTGAGTGCTTCTTCACTCCACAAGGCAAGGTGACAACCTGGTAAGAGAACCTACAAGTGACGTAGCCTGGAAATTTCTTTCTCTGGGTTGAACGCCAGGTGCCAGCATTTCAACATCAGGCTTCCTCCATTTACCACCCAAAACTGTTGAATCACTTTCTATGCATCTTTTTTGGTCCTGAAGATGAAGTAGAACTATCCCTTCAGTAATATGTATGTCTCTGACACATAGCCTAACAATGGCTCCCATTTAACTTTGACCCAGTCGAGAATATCCTTTTCCCCCAAAGCCGAATAATTGGATTTGCCAACCAACCCCCAGAAGGTAAAAATGATTACCACATCGATCCCAATATCCCTCCCTAGAGTCACCGATGGATTTAGTTTCAAGGCTTCCACACCTTGGGACCTTTGGCTATATTATTTTGCTCACGGTTCCCTACAACAGTCGGCTCTGCTCCTCCATTTCCCCCTTCCATATGATAATAATTCCCACCTCCCCCCCGGGCTAGCTGAGAACTAATAATATTACCACTATCTGCTTGTCTAGATTCGGTAATCCCCTCGCTAGAGGATATGAGATCGCGGTGCTCCCCCATCACTGAAACTATCTGTGCAAGTTTTCTACAAAGGCCAGAGTTGATACCATTGTTTGTATAACCACTCTCTATCTTCACCCTGACATATAATAGACCCTTCTTTCCCATCGTCGCTTCCACCCCTTCGCTTATCCCCTTCTCCAGACGAGAAGGCACTTCACCCCCTTTGTTTAGAAGCACATCGCTCATTCTCATATCCCCTTCAAAAGAGTTAGGACCTCTAACACTACCCCCAACCAGCTTGCACACCTACCTCATCCCCACTGCAGATCGTGATGCAAGGGAAAAACCATTTTCCTTCCTGTCCTTGGATTTCCCCCTGAAGTCCGCTTCCCTAGACAAAAAGTCATTTATTCCATCTAGTGTAATATTTCTCTCCTTATTCGTCGAGCAAACGCCAAGTGTCTCAATTGATGTACTTTTGTCCCATTCATTACCCACAACCCCTTTCTTCTCATCTTCCTACCTTAAAGTATGCTTATATAATGATAACTCAGCCATGTACTCTACATATGACTTGTACATGCCCTTATGGTTCCACCACTAATCCTCTAAATGATGCATCAGCTGATCACCCACGTCAATCTCCATTCCATCCAATATTTTAATAACACATGCCAATACCTACCCTGTACCCTAAAGTCACTCTCCACTTCCCCAAAAGCCTTAACTACCCTGGTCTTAGATCCCCAATGATCCAATCTAGGCCTCTAGCTGCCATCCTCTGCGGGGGCCGAGAAACCCTACCCCATCCCAAACCCTAAATCTCCAGAAACTATCCAACAAACAAACAAACTCATGTAATGCATATCTATATATGCTCACATTACTTAAGGATCATATTATTTACCAGTGCAACATTATTGTTATATATTCAAAAGTTATAGAAAAACAATAGACAACTGAACTTTAGAGTTATACTATGTATATATGTGTGTATACATATGCATAAACGGTTTTGTAGATGTATGTAATGTCCATTGAACCGAATATGATTTTCATATTATTTATATGAGAAAATGTTTCTCTTCAACTTCATAGGTTCACTAGGTGAAAGGGCACAATTAGACCTTCCTCCATTGAAAATAATGAATCCTCTAGTTATGGACCAATTATCGTAATATGGATTTATAATTCTAGATTAATTGCAACAAATAATGAAATGGAAGATGAAACTATTCTAGCAACTAGTCTAATACTGATATATCCTTATGACAC
>SNQJ01S0001935.1:27839-59312 GCA_010110895.2 Picea sitchensis | reverse complement strand
ATCTGACAGCTATCGGGTATCTGCTTCCAATCTAACGGCGCAGATCACTTCTTCTCCACTCCAACAACTGCACTTAACATCTGCACAGTTTCTCCCGATCCAGCAGCTGTCGGGATTTCCGAGTGAGATCCGACGGCTCTTGGTCTCTTTCCTGTGCTCCTTGCACGTAAAAGAGCGCTATGCCTCCTGAGCTTACTCTCCTCGAATCCTTAAAGGGTTTTATCCTTCTTATCCTACCAGCTCCGCTGTTTCCATCAATGACAACAACCATCAATACACATTCGTTGCTTGTTCACTATTTGCCAACATGAATTCAATGTAATTAAATGCTTAGGCTAGTGAGCCATGGAAGTCCTGCCTTTGTGTAGGCTGTAGTTAAGATCAACTTTAATGCTATATCGGCTGAGATCTAGATCCAGATACTGGACTAGACAACCATTTATTGTAATTGAATAGGGTAGGTGAACTTGGAGGGAAGCGCTCAATGAGCCCCTCAGGTAAAAGAGATTTTCTTATCTCATTTTGGGAGGAGTTGTAGTGGTGTGAGGATCTGCATGTAGATCAGAGAGGGAGAGAGCCAGAGAGAGCTCAGGAACACCATTTGTAAATACAGGCATTTGCCATTTTAATAGAAATAGAAGCAGTTTTTCCTGCATTGATTCTGTGTTATGTACATGTCTGTGTGTGTTCCATATATATGTTGTAGATGTATACTATAGTTGTGCATTTGCAGGGAGTTTGTGTGATTTCAGGTGAAGGTCTTTGAGGCTTCACACCAGGAGGGTGTGACAGAACACTGAGGGATCTGAGAGCCGTGCATAGAGGATGCACTTCTGAACACAGCGGGTTCAGACAAAGGCATGTTGAGGCATAGGACTGAAGTCAACAACTCAGGAGAAAGACCTTTGAGGTTGTTGAATACCTTAGAGGCAAGGTTGTGTGGGAGAAGACACAGTTGCAGACATAATCTTTTAGGAGTTCTATAAAAGGCTCTACCAAGTGGGCATTGAGCACAGGCACAAGGTGCATTGAAGGGAGAACTCTGCTGAGAGTTGGAAGAAGGAAACAAAATCATTGAGGATTTTGAGAGCTCTGCCAAGTGGGCATTGAGCGGGTTCATAGGTGCACAGGAGGACAAAAATGCTAAAAGTTTTGTGGAGAAGATACTCCGCTAGGAGGGTGTTGAGACAGTGTGCAGGAAGGCATGGAGAGTGAAGAGAACTCTTTGAGTTCTATAATTTGAAGTAGAGTCCACTGAGGGATCTTCATATAGGGTTGCTGAATACCCAGAAAGATGCAGCAAGGAGTTGTTGGAGCAGAGGACAGCTGGGAGAGCATCGATTTTCTCCATCTATGGAAGAAGAAAGATAAAACCCCCTCAAGGGGTCTGAGTGTTTGCAGAAGCTTAGAAGAGATAGCATGTTGTGTGCGTGAGGAGACTCTGCAAGGAGTGTAGGAGTCAGGAGAATCCTTTGAGGATTCAAAGGCAGAAGCTCAGGAAGGATAGTGCTCTCATATGTGCAGAGAGCTCAGGAGGAACAGCGACAGTCGTCAGATCGGCTGGGGAAGGAAGAGATCTGGACCATTGGGGAATTTACGTCCAGGAGGAGCTCAAGAGAAGCCTACAGGAGGAGGAGACTGACAGTCGTCGTATCTCATATAGAAATCCCGTCAACCGTTGGATCGGGAGAAGGTGCGCAGAGGTTAAGCCTCAGGAGGAGTGCGCACAGAGGAAATCGATATGAGCCATCAGAACTTGGATCAGGATCGCCGATAGCCGTCGAATCAGTAGAAGTTGCATGGGAGTTAAAATCTCATAGGCAGGGGAATAAATTTCGATAAGAGGAGGAACCATCAGGATATCGATCGTCGGAGAATCAGGATTCTCGAGGTCATAAGAATCAGGACCCCTCAGGTCTTGAAATAGCGACAGGATCTCAACTGTCCATCTGAGGAAGGACACGTGGCAGCGATCGAGCACCACCGAGAAAAGCCCGATAGGGAGACCATCTATCAGCATATCGAGGATCGGGATATTGCGCATCCCGTGGACAAGAAGTCGGGACATATTCAAGTCTCGGAAATGCGAGAAGAGATCTGGACCGTCCACCTGTAGAGGATACGTGTCAGGAATCTAGAGAGGCATCAGGGTTGGGCATTTCGCGAACTCGAGGAGTGAAGAAATCACAGTCTTAGGAATCGCGATCACACGATGTTCGATAGAGCGACGAGGGGGTAGTGACGTGGAAGAGTTCGTTCTCACGTGCGTTGGGAATCGGTGTATCGGGATTTTCGGTGACGTGAAAATCATTTCAGGAGAAATCACGAAATTCCAAAATGCAACGACCACATAGTCACAGCATTTGAGTGGAGAACAGGTGTCACCCCAGATCGGGGTTCGGGACATAGAATGTTCCGGGAACAAGTGCAACGGAAATCGTGAAATCGCGATACGCGATTTCTTGATTGTGATGGAGGTGGGCCACAGAGGAGCCTAGAAAGGAGGACAGGTGGTAGGTCAAAGGCCGGGAGCCATAGGAGAATAGGCACATTGGGGATCAGCACATTGGAAGTCCAAGGGACTTGTGCATCGCGATGTTGAAAGGCGCGAAACCCCGACAGGAGCCAAGGCTGCGGTCTTGTGGAGTTTTGGTCACGGGGACCGGGGCATAGCCGAAAGGGGCTAAGGCCGAAGAAGAAACTCATCGGGGATCGGAGAATTGTGGGCCCAGGAGACATACACATATTGACACCGTGGACCCCGAAATCTCGATAGGGAGGTACAGGGCTGCGGTCTTATGAAATTGGTCACACAAGCCAAGAGCTGAGCCAAGAGGGCTAACGCGTGAAGGGTGCACATTGGTGATCGGGGGTTGGAGAGGATAAGAACTCTTGACAACAGAGACAGCGAAACCCCGACGCTCGATAAACAGTTTCCTGTGGGGAAATTGGTCACGGTTCGGTGAAGGGGCCGAGAAGGTGAAGATAGGACCTATGGATCGGGTGTTTGACAGGGATTCCACTCTGAAATATAAGGAGCTAATTTGGCTCGAATAAGGGGATTAGAACGATCATGTGAGCAGGACAACGCGACAAGGTGGAGGTAGTGTGGTCACAACTTTCTCGTCCTACGTCAGGATGACGAGATAATGGTTTTGCGGGGCATGAATATGTATCCTCCTAAGGTTGTAACCGCGAAGAAGATGGAGGCAGTGGTGAGACGGGATGACATTGCACGGGTTGCGGAGTTTTGTATTCTAGTACAAAAGTCCAAGGGCGGGGAGCCCAATTGTCCGCGAGGGATACATGACTTGGTTCGGGTGTTTTAGGAGCATAGTGTCTTCAGTAATGTACCTCCAGGTAGCCCTCCCGACAGGGGATTTGAGTACATTAGTCAGTTGGAGGAGGGTATTGGAGCAGTGATTACCGCTCCATATAGGCACACCAAGGCCCATAGAGACGAGTTAGAGAAGCATCTCCAGGAGTGCGGAGTTTCCCAGGGGAATGAGGGGGAGCACATGCATTCAACCGGATCATTACAGCCTTTACCCATTCATGATCAGGGGTGGGAAGGCATCCCCAGGGATTTCATCACTAGGATACTGAAGATGCATGGGAAGAATTGCATCTATGTCATGGTGGATCGACTCACCAAGATTTCCCACTTCTCCACCATTACTCTAGACTACTCAACAGCACAGATGATCGAGTTATCTTTTAGGGAGATGTTCCGTTTACATGGGTGGCCCAAAGCCATCATTAGTGGCAGGGACGACAAATTCACGGAAAGTTTCTAGCAGGTGTTTCCTAGGTTGGTATGTACCAAGCTGACCTCGAGTACTAGTTACCACCCACCAATCGGTGGACAGATTGAGTTTGGGAATAGTTGGGCGGAAGTGCATTTGCAGAACTTCATCGCAGGGTAGCAGAGTGCTCAGGTGATATGGCTACATCTTGGGGAGTAGTGTTATCCCATCACTTTTCACATGTCTATCGGTATGATCCCTTTTCGAGTGCTATACGGCTACGAGGTCTTGATTTTTGCAGACATAGCATGCGGCGACTATAGATTTCCTCAGGTTCGAGGTTGGCTATAGGACAACCAAGACATCCTGAGGGCACTGAAGGAGAACCTAAGGGTGGCCCAGAGTCAGTGGAAGATGTATGGGGACAGGGGCAGGACTGAGGGCACTTTTGAGGAGGTTGTTTCAGAGGAGTCACTCCATTGGGATGATGAGGGGTGGGGGGCCACAAGCCCCGAAGAGATCTTGTAGGTTCGAGGGTGGAAATTCCATGATAGGGCAGTCAGGGAGTCCTTGGTAAAATGGCAGGGTCTATCTGTGGAGGATATTACTTGGGAAAACGAACAAGTGTTGCAGTTTCCGGGTTTGAAGTTGCTTGAGGACAAGCAAATTTGGGTAGGGAGGACTGTAGTGTCCCATTTTTCCTAGGTAGTCGGGATACTGTGATGGTTTATACAATTTCCCATAAACCATTAGACAGATGAGCTAGGGAAACGAGACTGGTAAAGTCACTTTCGAATTATAAAGTGAAAACTTAGGGAAAGTGAGTTTATTATTATTAAACCCCTCTTTGAGGGTATTTTTCTCTAATTAATAATTAAATGAATATTTTAATGGAGAAAAGTACAAGTGAATGAATAAAAGGACGATTGAAGGGGAAAAGGGGATTATCAACTATTCATTTTTAAAAATTGAGTTTGGGAGAAGAGCTCGGTGAGAAAACGAGGGTTTGAGCTAGAAACCCATTCGGCACCTTAGATTCGGCAGTGAAACTATCTGCCCCAGCCTTGGAATCTTGGATTCGGCAGTGAAACCATCTGCCCAAGCCGGGGAATTGGAGAAATCATCCTAGCTTCTCATTTGCAGACATTGGCATCTTGATTCGAATATCTTCATCAAAGAAAGGAGTTCAGTTACAGCTTGTTCAGACAGGGCATTTCTTTATTGGGACGAGTTGACAGTTGGAGTATTTCTTCTAGCTGGACGCATTCATCATTGGCTTGCTGCATTTTGTCCATTGGAAAGGGGTCGATCCACTTCCTAAATGTGGATCCTTTGGCTGGGAGTGACTTCCCTGCTGATTAATTCCGTTGGCATTCACTTTGGCTGCGTGGATGATTGATGGCCACGTCCTCCTTCTACCAGACTGTGTGTGAGTAAGGATTTGCGTGGAGGCAAGGGAAAGATGTGGTGGCTAGTCGATTTTCTCTTGTGGAATGTGCCTTACATTACAGGGAAATGAACGCTGGATTGGAGGCTACCATCAGGCCCACATCATACAATAGAACAGTCAATGCATAACTCGCCCCTCTTGTCAATTCGTGGGGGACAGTTTGATCATATTTTTATGGCTGCGTGAGCTGCAAGTGTTCCAGCTTTCTACAACAGTCAATTACATCGTTGTTGAGAGGTATTCCTACCTCATTGTGGTTGCTAATGATTCAGCAATATTTTTTTAATAAAATACAGTCAATGTTAGCCTATTTATCTATCTCAATATGAATGCTTGCTTCATTATTTTTGTGGGTTTTACTTCAAATTAAAATAAAACATTGTGCACATCATTGGGGAGCTATAAGGGTCTAGGAAACCACTAGATAGAAAACCAAACCAAGAAACACATCGTTGTCCGATCACACTTTCACCTACAACCATAAACTCAGAAGCATGCAAACTGTTTGATGAAAGTCCAACACCAAATTCAAGGGGTTTTCTCCAATATTTCCAACGTAGAATATTTCACAAGATCATCCTCCTTTTATTGGTCTTCTTTGATGGAGGTTGTTTGGTCCTTTCCCTTGCCTCTCGATTATATGAACTTCCCTTTGTATCTCTTTACCTCTTCAATATGCACTTCTTGTTATCATCCATAGTGCTTTAAATATAACCTTTGGTTTTCTTCACACAAGCTTAGTTACCTCATATTAATGACATTGATATAAAGGATTTAACACCTGCCAAGAGAGGCATCCTTGATGATGACATTTTCTCTCCTCTTGTTAAAATTATACAAAATAACAAAAGAAAAATTTCATTAGAGCTTCCTTTTCAATGCTTTGAAACCCATAAGATGATCAATGTTCTTATGGCATTGACAATACACAATCTTGAACATTAAATAAGGGATATATGCAAGTCTTGGTGGGTGATTAAAAGTGTGGATATTTGTAAGTCATTGACTAGCAATTAATTATTATGAATCAAACTCTTTATAACAGATTCGAATAACAATGGATCCTTCAATGGCTTTAAATGGCTTTAACATTAAAAGAGATTTTCACATAATCCTTTATTAAAACATTTTCGAAAACTTTGCATATAAATGTACTTATAAACCATTAATCCAATTAGCATTACAAGAAAACTCATAAAAATTCCTTCCTTGAGTAATTGATTTCTTCAATGAAATGTCATTAGATAACTAGTGATAATATTGCTATAATTCATATAAGACTTGTTAAAATTTTATCAAAGTGACTTCATATTTTCACTCCACAAGGTATACTATTAATACTCTCAGCTCTCCGTAATGCCATTACATTTGGCATGTAAAAGACTCAGCCATTCTGTTTGAATATTTCTTTGTCCATTAGTTTCCTTACAATTTTACGTATCAAAATGCCTTAAACCAAAAAACCAAGCTTTAGGTGTCATTCCTCCACATCCTTCCAAAAACATATGCGACATGAATTTGAATACCAGATCAAGCAATCGAAGGAATGACTATTCAAATGTATAGCTTCACAAAGATTTCTTTCACTCTTGATTTCTTAAACGAAATCTCAACATTCTCAAGCATTGGATTCATAGGCAATTTCATTAAAGAGCAAGAGATTCCAGAAATTTCATAAGCATAGGATACATAAGCAATTTAAAAAGCATCAATTCCAGCAAGAAAGTTATCAATTCCAGCAAGAAAGTTATCAAGATAGGAGATGCTATCAAGCGTTCAAGATATCGTTTTTTCAATGAAAATAAGAAGGTTGAAAAGAATTATAAAGATAGTCTTGCATTCCAATTCACCTCTCCATTTAAATAGGATAATCCTTTTTTAAAGTAAAGCTACTCCGAGGAAAGGGATTTTATTTGTAAGTAAAAAAATAAATTGAATTAAGCCAAAACCTAAAGGATATCTCGACTTTTTTATACAGTATAATTTTGTATATGCATTTTGGTGTTTATCCAGCATGTTAATCACTTATTACCAACAATGTAAAGGAAAATTATAATTAAATTAATCTATTTTTAAGTTAAAAAATTCATCGCTAATATATAAAGCACAGTTAATGTAGTAATGGTGTTTTCATAGAAACTTTGTTTTAATATTTTTTGTCTTAATTATTTACATAATAGTCATAATTAAAAATATTAATATATAGTGATACTTAAAGGGGGTTTCATACATTAATTTGATGTACTGACTTGGCTGTGACCTTAAAAATAGATTATTATTATTATTATTGATTTATATATATATATATATATGGATTTCATGAAAAGATAATAACTAAAATGATTAGATACCAAAAAAAAAAAATTCCATAATGATGGAACTCCAAACCATTATGCACCTACCGAATTAGAATCCTAAAAAATTCTAATATTTTATAAACTTTTGGATGGCTTCCTGAACCAAATAGCCATTTAATATACTACATGCTTACGAAGCGAACTGAATTTTATTAAAGTGGGAATATTAGCGTATTTTTTCACTAAAGTAAAAGTTATTCGATAGTGTGAACACATATTTCCCCAACCAGAGCTGAAACTAATAAATGCCACAAAGCATAATTCCATGATGATTGAACTCCAAATCAGTGGGAGATATCAACCTAGAGGGTTAGAGTCCTACCAAATGTATAATATTTTATGGAATTTTGGAATGTGTTCCCAATAAAATAGCCCTACTTTTAATTACATCATCTTATTGGAAGATGAATAAATTTATTTATTAAATCATTTTTAATTACTTTATCTTATTGCCAATGCAATACTGAAAATGTAAAGCCAATGCAATACTGAAACTGTCTTAATTATTTATATGATAGTGACATTTAAAAATATTCGATTTAATATATATATGTTTCATGGAAAGATAAGAACTGAAATGATTAGATACCACAAAGAATAATTCCATAATGATGGAACTCCAAACCATTATGCACCTACCGGGTTATAATCCTAAAGAAGTCTAATATTTTATAAACTTTTGGAAGGCGTCGTGAACAAAATAGCCATTTAATATACTACATGCTTACGAAGCGAACTGAATTTTATTAAAGTGGGAATATTAGCGTATTTTTTCACTAAAGTAAAAGTTATTCGATAGTGTGAACACATATGTCCCCAACCAGAGCTGAAACAAATAAATGCCACAAAGCATAATTCCATGATGATTGAACTCCAAATGAGTGGGAGATATGCACCTAGAGGGTTAGAGTCCTACCAAATGTATAATATTTTATGGAATTTTAGAATGTGTTCCCAATAAAATAGCCCTACTTTTAATTAAATCATCTTATTGTAAGATGAATAAATTTATTTATTAAAACATTTTTAATTACTTCATCTTATTGCAAGGTGATTAAATTTATTTATTAAAATATTTAATTATATAAATTTATTAATTTAATTATTAAAATATTTNAAGCGAACTGAATTTTATTAAAGTGGGAATATTAGCGTATTTTTTCACTAAAGTAAAAGTTATTCGATAGTGTGAACACATATGTCCCCAACCAGAGCTGAAACAAATAAATGCCACAAAGCATAATTCCATGATGATTGAACTCCAAATGAGTGGGAGATATGCACCTAGAGGGTTAGAGTCCTACCAAATGTATAATATTTTATGGAATTTTAGAATGTGTTCCCAATAAAATAGCCCTACTTTTAATTAAATCATCTTATTGTAAGATGAATAAATTTATTTATTAAAACATTTTTAATTACTTCATCTTATTGCAAGGTGATTAAATTTATTTATTAAAATATTTAATTATATAAATTTATTAATTTAATTATTAAAATATTTAGTTTAGCTTATAAAAGATTTATGTTAAACATACAAAAGATTATATATATATATATATATATATATATAAATTTATTAATTTAATTATTAAAATATTTGGTTTAGCTTATACATGATTTATGTTAAGCATATAAAAAATAAAAGAAATATATATATAATAATATGTTATTGTGACATAAATGAAGAGATTTAAGAAATTTATTATTTTAATATAAGATATAAATATATGAAAAATTAATTTATTAATTATTTTTATTATTATTTATATATTTATTATATGTTTATAAATATTAATTTTTTATTTGGATTAATTTGAAAATTGATTACTGTAAATTTGTGTAAATATTTAATATCTTTTTAACTCTGTGTAATATAATCCATCTTTAAATCTATTTTTTTATTATATTTTATATTTATTTTATATCAACAATATTTGTTCTATTTTTATTATATTTCATATTTATTTTATATCAACAATATTTTATTCTATACTTACTTTATATTTTATTGTAAAATTAGAATCATCTTTTATTTTATTTTATTATTATTAAAGAAAAATAGATTATTATTATTTTTATAAAATAATAGACTTATATAATTTATCATTAGTGAAGAAAAAATAATAATAATTATAGATTCATAGCTCGCACGGGTGTAGACGGATTGGCAAGTGCCGTGTAAATGGAAGAAAATTTGTAAAATGAAGTTCCGTGCGCCATTCTTGCAGGATGGGTGGTTGCACCTGGAGTTATAGTAGTAACCGCGAAGTTGCCAATCCCCCCAGTAAAAAAATTAAAAAATGAATAAATAAATAATTATAGATTCATAAAATTCATCATTATTAAAGAAAAATAAATATCCTTAAATTTTTTTTTTTTTTTTAATTTAAATGGGATAAAAATATTTATTAAAATGTAATAATAATGTTGTAAATAATTAAATTGAATAAGAATGTATTTAGATTTTGAAGATGTAATAAATAGTTACTTTGTAGTTTTGTACTTTTTATATATTTTAAAATTAAATTTTATTGTTTTCAAGTTATTTATTAAAGAATAAATAATAGTTATATTAAATATTGCATTAATTTTGTTCCTTATTATTAGAAACTTAAAACAATTTTANATAAACATTTACTCAATTAAAATTTTGCTTCTCTATCCTCAAATTACTTACTATATCCTAATAATAAAAATATTATTTACTTACTTATCTATTTTATGATGTAATTTGTAACCATTATTCATGGCTCAATAGTGCCATACCTTGTCTTGAGTTGAAGATAATGGTTTAGTGTCTCTTTAGTTTGGACTTTCTTATTTAGCAAATATTATTGAGATGAAGATAATGATTATAGTATATCATTATTTCAGACTTTTCTATTTGATATATATTTTTGAAATGAGAAAATGATTTTACTGTTTCATTATTTTGAATTTCTCTATTTAATATATTTTTGGATTTCCCTATTTAACATATATTTTTGAAATGAAAATAATGTTTTGGACTTTTTTATTTAACATATATTCTAATTTTATGTGGTTCAAGTCAATTATTATATTTATTGGGTAATTATAAATATTAACATGAAATATTTATGGCTAAATTGTATTGTGATGTAAAGTCACTACAATGATATGTTCCTCATTAATATTAATTTTTATTGTGAATTCATGTTTCATGTGTAATAAAGTAATATTTCATTATTTTATTGATATTGATTAATAAATCTCTTTATGTATATATGTTATACATGTGTTTCAATAAAAATACACATTTATATGGATGCAAAGTTATTTATTAAAATATTTGTTTTCATATTCATTTTATGTATATATATTAATATATGTCTTATAATAAAAATATACATTTATATCAACTCAAAATTATTTATTAATAAATTTATTTTCATATTCCTTTTCCATTATAATTTAATTATTTTAACTTAATATTTAATAAACCATATCCATCTCCCTCCAGTCCATACAATTAAATGAACTTGAATTCAATGTTATGAGGGGAAAATCAATTCACTGAAGTGACCCCTATACTTATAGTAGTGGACTTGAGTCTTTCACTAGATATTTAACTAAACCTAATCCTAAACGAAGTTCTTGGGCCCTTATCCCTTTTCATCTCTCCAAATTGTGATTGTACACAGCAGAAGGAACCAACTTACTATGACGGGGAAAACAACATCTCTCTCTATCTACGATATACCCTTTCTATTTGGATCACTTTTGACACCACTTCATGTACACCAAACACTTATACCTACTTTTTACACTACTTACACTACTTAGAACCACTTCATTAAACACTGAACAACCCAGGATTAGAAACGACTATATTTTTTATTTTTTTTTGGTTTTAGGTTTCTTTTTAGTATGTTTCTAGTATATATGTTTCTTTTTATTATGTTTTTGTTTTTTATTATTTTAGGTTTTTTTAAGTATGTATATATGTTCATACGTGTGTTTGAATAGAAATACACATTTATATTGAGACATCGTTTTCTATTGAGATATTTGTTTTTTTATTTTTTTTCATTGTAATTTAATTATTTTAACTTAATATTTAATAAATCATTTTTATCTCTTTGCAACTACGAAACAATTAAATGAACTTCATTTCAATATTGTGAGGGAAAAATCAATTCACTGAAATGGGCCCATTCCCACCTATAGTAGTGGGCTTGGGTCTTTCAAGTGGTATTTAACTAAACCTAACACCACCAAATATCTAAAGAAAGTTTCCCTTTCTTCTCTCCAAATTGTGATTGTACATATTATATTTTATTTTTTATTTTTTTTTAGTTTTAAGTTTTTTTTTACATTTTTAAGATATAGTTTATGATAGCCATACCTCACTTTTAATCTCAAAACATGTAATGATATTGTCAATTTATGTAAGTTTTTATAATTATATTTTTAATGGAAGGAAAGAAGTTTGACTTTTTTTTATAATTAAAATTTTATAGTGATTTTTTCCTATACATTTATGACACATGTTTTAGAAAGAAATAATTAGCAAAACTTAATTACATATATAATAGCAATATTGTTTGCTAAAGCTTAATTACCTATATGGAAAAAAATGAAAAACTAAATCAAGGGCGAGAAACACTTAAAACACTTTTAACCATTAAAAAAGTACATAAATTTTAAAACAATACAAATTTTATTAATAAAAAAATTATTAAATAAAAATTATATAATATATTAGTGCAACTCTGTCTCTATAATTTGTATATTTTTAAAATAATAAAATGTAAAAAAAAATAATTAACTTAAAAATACATATTTATTAATAAAACATTTAACTACATATGATTTTACAACAACTATACATAGTTTACAACATGCTATATATGTAGGTTAGGTGCACCGATGATTCACTTATTCGCCCAGGACATGTTTATGAGAGGAGAGGTTCAAATATACACCCGCGTTACCAACTGACGAGCACGCATCTACTACCGGCCGTAAAGCCCCACTCTCCGATTCCTGGCAAGATGCGAACCCCAGGACAAGATGGAGACCCCGCACCTGCTGTATGAGCGGCACAGAAAAACCAAAACCGTTTCCGTATTCCACCGAAAAAGAGCCAGTTGACCCGCCGCCGGCCCCATAGTCAAGTCATGTAAGAGTAAGTAACCGGTCATTCAACCCTTTCCTCTCGCTGTTAATCATCCACCTCACTGGGAATAAGCCCGCCTAGACTTAGACTGGGAATAAGCCTGCCTAGGGAAGGAATAAGCCTACCGTTGGGCTGGTCATCCCCAGAGAACTGGTTGTTGGGCTTGAAGCTATGAACCTGACCTCCGGCTAGTTCGTGGGCTGAGAATCCGTCTGGTGGAAGTCATGCAATTAGCCCATTTCTGACCGATAGAGATGGGTAGATAGCTTCTCCTGCCACTAGCTCCTTTGAAATGATTCCTAGGATTTCAAACTTATTTCCCACACCCCGATCACCCTTATTCATCGGACCCCTACCTCTTCCCCTTCCCCTGCCACACCTGTTTACATGGTAAAACCCCCAGTTGGCTCATCTGTAGAGGGCATAATATTGTGCTCATGCCCTCCCTTTCCAATATCCAAGTTAAAGTCTGGAAGCTAAGAGAAGGGGTGGTGAAAAGGAAGGAAGTTGGTTGGACCGAATCCCTTCAATCTTAGGTTGGTTAGAAATAAGGATGAGCAGCGGATCGGCGGGATGCGAAAATGGCATGTTCGCGACCCCCCAAAACCGTCTGAATGGCCATGGTTGATATAACACAATCGCTCGATCGGGTCCTTTGAGGTAGATCTATTGATCATTTGGGACCTGGTGAGGCAGGTGTGGTACTTGCTTCTTCATTTGAAAGGCTTACGGCAAGGCTAGGTGAACTTGGCAGTGGCCCTGGCCAATGGCATCTTCTTTCAGTTGGACTTGCTGGCTCCACCCGGCCGGCTTCTGTTGACGAGGTAAAAAGGTAAAGAGGTATCAGAAAGCAAGGGTAAAGGCGCTGAACCTCAAAGCAATTGACTAAATCTGCCCAATCATCATAGTCAAACTTTCTGAAAAGGCAAAATTCCTCTCCCTACGGTCGAGCCCTGCCGGGGGCATCCTCTCCTTATAGTCGAGCTTGCTTGCGCATCCTAAATAGAACCATTACTTAAAATAAATAATCCCCCTAGCCCCTTCAACCGGGGGTTTTGCATAAATAAGAATGTCAAATGAGAAGTTATCCCACCCTTCCGGTGCTGTTCTCGACTGTGGGGACAATATCTTTAGTACCAGTTATGGTGACCGCATCTGCTGGCATGTGATGCAAAGAAGCGAGCTGAAAGAAGCAAGCTCGACTCGGCGGGAATAAAGATTCGTTCGGGGTGGGCGGGGCGAGTTTTAAATAGGTAGGGGTCGGGCTGTAAACCAACGAACGGGGCCCCTCCTCCAAGATCGTGCGCTGAGGTCGTACTGACATGCCCCCATGCAATAGTCTGGTGGAAGTCATGCCATAGATTATATTCTATAGACAATCTATACCCTAGAACCGAAGGGATAAGTTCACGGGAAATAGATCCACCGGAAATATCCATTGGAAGGAAGCATAATCTATCCTTGGCTCAGCTCTCTTCTTCCCAAAGGAAAGGTCGGTATATTACTCGGGCCGATCCTCCCAAACCATTAGGCAGAAAGGGGTTTAGGCAGTTAGGGGTTTGCACGGGTCCTCAGGCCGAAGGGCATTCAACCACTACAGGTTATTTAATTCCTACATATCCCGATGCTCGTTGCGCTCATTCAGAAACAGGAATAGATTTAGCCACTTCTAATGGTAAAGAATAGCCCCTTTATTTGTTTCTCTTGGCTTACCTCCCTATTCGTATCGGGATAACGCATCTCATTTTCTAGGTGCAGCCACTATCATCGGCCGTAAGAGGCTCTGAGTTTGTTTTGAGAATAGCGCGGTAGTTACAAAAAGCGGCAACAAAAGCTAGCGGAGGTATTACTATGAACAATAGTACGTCGATGGCGATGTAAATGATAGTCAAAAGGTAGGTCAACCGGCTTAGGCGCTGGATTCGGAACCACACGAAGAGAACTTCTATACCGTTCGTACGTCTCACAACTCGTCTGAATGGCATGGTTCTCTGTGCCATCTGAACTGTAGTGGGTGGGGAATGCGGACTTTGCGAACGGAACGAACGGAACCGTCTAACATGACTTCGCGACCTGAGACATCTAAGTAGAAATGGAAGGAGAATTGAATTCAATTCTCTCTCTAACTATTCATTATTTATTAATCTAACTCAGGCATAATCTCCTCGAATGCTGCGTCCGGTCGTAGGGTCCATACATAGAACCACGGCTTAAGTGAAGTGTTTCTGTGAACACCTCCTCGAGAATAAATCTCTACATCAATACATTTATATAATACATATATAGCATTTCTACGTTGAACCTTAGAAAAAGTTCTATCTAGAGATTGAAATCCTATAATTATCTCTCTAACTCCAATTTCCACTCCTTTCACTCCTAGTGCCAGTAATGGTAATGGTAATGCACTCATGGTAGAGTATGGCTGTGGGAGAATGGCAGGTAGGATGGTATCTCATGGCTGTAGGTAGGAGATGAGATCTATGGCTGCTAGGAGACCAGATCGGATGGATTGTCGTAGGCTTCTTCATGGCTGCTAGGAGATCGCGATCGTCGTAGGCTTAGTTCGCGGCCTCTCGCTCGTACGTATGGCACAACCTCGCTCCTACCCCTAGCTCATGGTCCCCCACCCTGACTTAACCCCTGTTCTCCGGCTGGTCTTATCACCCTCCAGTCAAACTGAAAAAATATTTTGCATGATGAGTAACTTATTTTGCATGAGCAGCTTATTTTGCATGAGCTGATTCTTTGGCATGTGCTGTGGTTCCAACCGTAGGATCTGCCTTTGGTACTTATGGTTCCAAAACTAATAGGTTGCCAATTATTATTTCAAAGGGACCTTTTCTCGTGAGAGGCTTTACAACATTATATATATATATATATATATTCAAGTTACATAAGGACTATATAATTTACTATTTTTAAGTTTTGTAAGTTTTTAATAATTATATTGTTAAGTTTTGGAAGTTTTTTATAATTATATTTTTAATGAAAGTGAAGAAGTTTGTTTTTTCCATAATTAAAATTTTATAGTTTTTTTTTCCATATATGATGTATTAAATAAAAATAGAGAATATTAATTTAGAAAAAAGATTTGAGGTTTTAAACAAATAATTTGAAAAAAAATATAAAAAAAAAATGGATTTGAAATTTTAAAGAAAATTTTTGGAAAAAAATATAAAAAATTATATAAATTTTAAAAATATACAAATTTTATTAATAGAAAATTTAATTAAATATGATTTAAACAATAATTTATTATTTTTCTTATGTATGTTCATGTAATTTAAAAATTATATAATTTATTAGTACAACTCTCTCTGTATTTTTTTTTTTTTTTAAGTAAAAGGCATTTCAAGTTTTAGACAAAAAAATTTGGTAAAATGTTAATAAAACATTTAATTACATATAAGTTTATTAACATTTTTTTTTTTTTAATTTTAATTTTACAACATGCAATGCAATGTATATATGTATGTATACTAGTTTCATTTTAATATATATATATATATATAGGTTTTCAGATATGCACAAAAAGAATATAATAGAATGGAATGTAAAAAATTAAATTAATTTTGGAAAAATTCAATTTGTATGGATGTTAATCTTTTATATTTTTTCATAAAAGTATACCTATATATGTTCACATCACTCAAGGATTATACCATTTACTAGTGTAACATTATTGTTATATATTCAAAAGTTATAGAAAAATAATAGACACATCAACTTTAGAGCTGTACTATGTATATGTCTATGTGGACATATGCATAAATGGTTTTGTAGATGTATGTAATCTCTATTGAACCAAATATGATTTTCATATTATTGATATGAGAAAATGTCTTTTTTCAACTTCACAGGTTCATTAGGTGAAAGGATGCAATTAGACCTTCCTTCGTTGAAAATGATGAATCTTCTAGTGATGGCCCAATTATCATAATATGGATTTATAATTCTAGATGAATTGCCACAAAGAATGAAATGTGTTCTAGCAACTAGTCTAATACTAATATATCCTTATGACACAGAGCATTTCAAGAACCGATTGACATGAAACAAAATAAGAACTACACAGAGAATGGAGAATAGTCCACCAACTACCATATGCACAAACCCTAGGGAAATTCTCAAAATCCAAGGATAACATACAAGTCATAGAGAGATAGTTTATTCATAGCAAGTTGTTAACAATGCATAAGGTAAGAAACCATAGATATTGCAAGCACAAGAATAGTCTATAGACTATGACATTGATCCCCACAAGGTTTCAGAAAACTATGAATGAACGGAATAAACCACAACCATCCAAAACTTGCAAAAGTATAAGAACATATACAAAGAGAATTGTATCAAGGTATATGATAATGCCAAAAATAAAACCATTTCCAAGATTGCAAAGGTTCCTTTTATAAGAATTCCTTATTATTCTTAGTCTTCTACCTAATTGACACTTGGTTGACTATCCTTAACCTGATTATGGGTTCTAGTCACCAAAGGGCCCAGTAGCAAAGTCAACCATTCACTTTGTATCTAGTCCTTATAATGAGATGAATCATTGAATTTGTGGTTGGTCCCTCCGATGAGAATGAACCTACAATTAGGTTATGGCTAGGTCTCTTGGCCTCCCCATCTTACTTAGTCATTCTACTTTACAATTTTTTTCCTTATTCATCAATTGGATGATGAGGATATATTCTCAATAATAATATTCATTATTACATTTATCCTCCATTCATGTCCACTTGTAACCAACAAGTTTTTCCTCCAATGCCTCCAAGCCAAACAATGACTTTGGGCACTAGTTTCCCTCATTAGAGAAATTTTGAGGTTAAAAAAGGGCCTTAAAAAAAAAATTCAATGTGACTTAACATCAAATTTACTTGAAGAAATATGATTCAAGATGATTGTGTCAACAATAAAGGTAGATAGTGTAGGCACTCATTGGGCGTAGAATTAAATTCTACATCCAATGAGTACCCAATATACATACTTTTGATAAACCCACAATGATAAAACATGGAAATACATGAAATGAATGTGATTCTTGAAAAATAAACATATCTTTTTATGTATTTATAGTTTATGTGGGTACTCATTAGATACAAAATTTAATTTTGCATCCAATGAGTTGCTATACTTGAAATTTGGGTAAACTTTTAAGAAAATAAGTTGAAAATATGATTTAAAAGTAGTTTGCTTTCTTTCCATTTGAAAATTCATAACTTTTATTTTATTATTTTTCTTAGGAGGTACATTTTACACCTCAAAATTTCTCTGATATATGCATTACATTTTGATGACTTGCACAAACACTCAAATGTTATCCTTCTTTCCATTTCTATTTTTAGTTTAATTAAAATAGGGTAGTATATAACTTCATTCCTCTTTGCCTTAGGAGTTGTACATTCATCAAGATCATCCTCCTTTTATTAATTTTCTTTGATGGAGGTTGTTTCATCCTTTCCCTTGCCTCTCAATTATATGAACTTCCCTTTGTATCCGTTTACCTCTTCAATATGCACTTGTTGTAATCATCCATAGTGCTTTAAATATATAACCTTTGGTTTTCTTCACACAAACTTAACTATCTCATATTAATGGCGTCGATGTAAAGGATTTGAGGCCTCCCAAGAGAGGCATCCTTGATGATGACATTTTTCTCCTCTTCTTAAAATTATAAGAAATAACAAAAGAGAAACTTCATTAGAGCTTCCTTTTCGATGCTTTCAAACCCATAATATGACAAAGCATCTTATGGCATGGACAATAGACAATCTTGAACATTAAATAAGGGATATACGCAAGTCTTAGTGGGTGATTAAAAGTGTGGATATTTGTAAATCATTGAACTAGCAATCATTTTTTAATGAATCAAACTCTTTAAAACAGATGTGAATAACAATGGATCCAGCAATGGATTTAACATAAAGAGATTTTCACATAATTTTTTATTAAAACATTTTTGAAAACTTTGCACTTATAAACCATTAATCCAATTAACATTAAAAAAAAACTCATAAAAATTCCTTTCTTAAGTAATTGATTGATTTCTTCAATGAAATGTCATTAGGTATTGCTACAATTCATATAAGACTTCATATAAGACTTGTTAAGAGTTTATCAAAATGACTTCATATTTTCACTCCACAAGGTATACCATTAATACTCTCAGCTCTCCATAATGCCATTACATTTGCCATGTAAAAGACTGCGCCATTCTGTTTGAATATTTCTTTCTCCATTCGTTTCCTTACAATTTTACGTATCAAAATGCCTTAAACCAAAAAACAAGCTTTAGGTGTCATTCCTCCACATCCTTCCAAAAAATATGCGACATGAATTTGAATACCAGATCAAGCAATCGAAGGAAAGACTATTCAAATGTATAGCTTCATAAAGATTTCTTCCACTCTTGATTTCTTAAACGAAATCTCAACATTCTCAAGCATTGGATTCATAAGCAATTTCAAAAGCATCAATTCCAGCAAGAAAGTTATCATTAGAGAGCAAGAGATGCTACTAAAGAGCAAGAGTTATCATTAAAGAGCAAGTTCAAGATATCGTTTTTTCCATGAAAATAAGAAGGTTGGAAAATAATTCATAAATAAAGCCTTGCATTCCAATTCACCTCTCCATTTAAATAGGATAATCCTTTTTTTAAGTAGAGCTACTAAGGATTTTATTTGTACGTTAAAAAATTAATTGAATTAAGCCAAAACGTAAAGGATATCTCGACTTTTTTATACAGTATAAATTTGTTTATGCATTTTGGTGTTTATCAATATTTCAGCACGTTAGTCACTTATTACGAACAATGTAAAGGAAAATTATAACTAAATTAATCTATTTTTAAGTTAAAAAATTCCTCGCTAATACATAAAGCGCAGCCACTCAGTGAAATTACAAAACGTAAAGCCAATGCAATAATGATGTTCCGATGGAAACTTTGTCTTAATTATTTATACAATAGTGATACTTAAAAATATTCGCTTTATATATATAGAGTGACACTTAAAAATATTCAAAATATATATATATATATATATATATATTTCATGGAAAGATAAGAACTGAAATGATTAGATACCACAAAGAATAATTCCATAGTAATGGAACTCCAAACCATTATGCTTATATTATATTTTATTGTAAAATTAAAATTATCTTCCTTTTTATTTTATTATAATTTTATTATAAGTTGCTTATAACTATTTATTCCATTTTTATAAATTTATAATTATATTCTTTATCCATTTTACATTTAAGTTTTAATTTTTATTAATCAAAATTTTTAACTTTTTATTAAGTTTTAATTTTTATTAATCAAAATTTTAAACTTTTTATTAATTGAAAAAATGAAAAAATATATATTTTACAAATAAATTAAAACTTATAATTTTTTCAGTTCATAAACAAGCAAACTAAACAAATATCAATTACATTTCCATATATCTTAGTAACATTCCTTAAAATAAAATATACAATATATATTTTTGTTTTGTAAGTTAGTAGTTGTGTTACCTTTTAAGATCAAAATTTACATATAATGTATGAGAAATTGGTGTTGAGGTTGCCACGAAAGAAAACCAACCCTACCATCAAAGATAAAAGTCTCATAAAATTATACTATAACAATGACTATCTAACTATATGTCATGATGAACAATGAAAATAGTTAAGCTAAACTTATTAATGAAGCATAAAAGATAACTTTGTGGTTTGATAGACGAAATTAATGATATAGTTTTAGAGGAAAGCATGCTCACAATTGATTTTTATGCTCCCGAATCCAAAAGCCAGTCCAGTGTTTCTCCATCCACTCTTGACAAAATTTCATTTTTGCATTGTTACTAAACACACTAAAATGATTTTCCTCTAAATATCAATGAATACAGGAGGAGGCGTGGAAGCAAAATTAAAATGAGCATCCGGATTGGGGGAAGCCAACTTGTGGTAGAATTCATTGGTGGAGGATAGGGTGGCTTGCAAGGTGATTACACATGTGACTTACACTATCAATATGCCCTCAATACGTCCACGAGCGAAAAAATCTCGGAAAACCTTCACTGTTTGGAAAGATCTTATGGAAAAACTTCAAACATGGTAACAACTGCAACAAATGTGCGTTTTAGATTTTTAACATATCTTCAAATGACGAATGAGTATCTTGATAAAACCATTTTCCAAAAATGTTTTGCCATATGTTTTAATTTTATGTTGCACGAGTTTCTGAAACTTGGAAATATTTTGAACGTGTATATGAGTGTCCAGAATAAGTAAACATGTTTTTCTCAAATTTATAGGAAACATGAATTGAAACAAGTAAACACATTTCTCTCAAATTTACAAAAAAACGTGAATTTGGGAGCCGCAATAATATATATTAAAAAATATAAAAAAATATTTTAAATTACAATGACACTTTAGATTACAATGTATATAAATTGATATATTTAAAATCTTATTTGATAAAATCGAAGGTCAATAGAAGACAATGTTTCTTCTATTGCAACAACTACAATATTAAAATTACTAATTTAATTTGTGCTAATAATTATATGAATATATTTAACACAATACTGAAACTTTAATATCCTTAAATATTCTATTAGAAAATGAGAAACAAAATTGAAAATAGATATATACAATTTTAACATTTTTTTAAAATTAATGTTTTAAACATCTTTGTAAATTTGAAGCATTATTCTTTTTTTATTGAAAAAAAAATAGTACTACTCTTTTAGTATGAAAATACAATAGCCCCCATAAGTGTAAACCGCCTGTGTAAATAGAAGGAAATGTAAAAATGAGGTCTCAAGTTCAATTCTCACCCTGATATATTTAGAGATCATGTTTCAAAGATGTGGGAAGCCGTTAATGTGCAACTATGTTTCAATTTAATCCATCAAATATTCAAAGACATTCAGATACTTTTCATAATGAAATTATTAAATTGTAAAGGAAATTATTTTCCTTACCAAAGAATAAATGATAATAGTTATATTAAATACTGCATTCATTTTTTCCCTTACCTATATATATATATATATATATATATATATACTTACGGTGGAACAAATACAAAATTGGTGTATAAGAAGTGTATGAGACCCACTTACTTCTGGGACAAAGAAACCCCTGTATATTCTACTTTACTAAACATTCTTTGTGTATAAATATTGAAGATCTCAAAATTCATTTTTTTTTTACAAGAATGTGGAAAATATATTAATATAGCACTGGTATGACAACTATGAATACATCTACAAAATTCAGTCATGCAACATGTGCATAAAGTCCAAAATTGCATATATAGGGGATATGAGACAAAGCCCAAGAATGCCTAGTATGTCTTAGATTCCAAAATTTGACTCCTATGGAATTAAAAGCCTGCAAATAGTTTGTCTTCAAAGTAACCAAAACTGGGCAAGAGACAAGAGAGGATAGGAGCATAGTTACACCTATTGCTCCTGCTCTAGGTTCGAGGGGCCTTCATTCAACGATACCTTCACCCCTGCATCTTGCTGGAGGGTCATTCTAGAGTCTTGAATCTCCATATTTTCCATCCTGGACTCTAAATCCACAATTCTTTCATTAACCTGTTGCATCGTTTGTGTGAGGGCCTCCACAACTTCTTCCCTGAGTTGAATTAAGTATTCTTTGAGCATATCAAACCTTCTTCCAACTTCCCCATCCAACCGGAGAAGAAAGCTTCTATGTGTGCTTAGTTTCCACCTCAACTTGCGGATTTCCTATTCCAGCGAAGGTGGGGGAATAGGAGAAGATACAGACTCAGAGTTGGAGGCCATTCAGTAGGATGGCAGAATAATTTACATCGAATGAAGGGAAAGGGACCATGCAATAGGAGTCGATAAATATAGATGATCACCCAAGGAAGATAAGGTTGGGATGCAAGCTTCTGCCACCCTTAATTTAATTGCAGGACGAGCATGTGATGCCATGATTCGGAGGGACCTCACATGAGTTCCTTGTGGGAGAGACATGGTCTTGATACTGGACTTCTTGAGAGGCATGAGGGAGGCCTCATGCAAGAGCATATGGAGTGTCGAGCCTTGGGGGAGAAGTACCATCGCGCAGGGGAGATGTGAGTCGCTGAGGTGGTGCCACGAATTGGGACGAGGGGACGACCGTCAACCGATTGCCCCTCGCATGGGACCACCTACGAGTCACCCACCTTAGTTCGTTAGGGGATTGGGGTGAATGACAGGGTCCCATTAAGTGAGAGGAGCCCCTTTCTCAAGGGAGTGGCAACATTGACTGCCTAATCCGCTTCTTCATTTAAATGCCAGAGTCCATGGTAAAAAATAATTTTTCGGAAGGAGTTGGAGAGTCACTGGATTTTCTTGAGAAGTTGTTGAAGTGATGCAGGAGCATCGTCAACTCATCAAGTGAGCCAGCGCGGAAGCGGAAGACAGCTGGACCAGCCAGCACAAATTTTGAAAACACTTTGGGATTGTTGCGCACATCTTTAATGAAATCATTTATGAGAGAGCGCATTTGTATATTGTAAATGGACCTTGAGCGGATAGCTCTCGTCCTTAGGTAGATAGAGGGAATTTAATTTTGTTAATGCTGGTAGATAGGAATTTAATTGTAGATTTGATAGCTTTAGAGTCCAAGAGGGAAAATGGATATAGACACCCTCATTGTATCATTGTAACATTAGCATGAGATTATCATCATAACAGGGGCAAGAAGAGAAGAGCATGCATAGAACTGTATGAAGAACACCCATGTACAGATATTGAATTAATAGAAGAAAGCTTTGATTCAAATCCATGGTTATGTGTCTATTCTCTGTGTATATTGATGTTATGCTCCGGAATGTTTGCTTCTAGTCATGCATGTGCTTTTATATGCTATGTATGTGATTTCATGGTTGAATTGAAGTCGGAGAGGAAGAGTAAATTGAGTTTAAATTGTTTCTCTAATTGAGCTAGAGGATTCCTGCAAGGAGTGCAGTTGAATTGTCCGCAAGGAGTGTGTTGACATAAGGCTTCAATTAGAGATAACTCTTGTTCTCATTTCTTCAAAGGTGCAGATAGGCACAGTGCCGTGCAAGGAGTTCCCAGGCCAGATTAAGTCTCAGAGTTGCGATTCTGAGTAAAGTAACGAAGGACTGCTGCTACAGGAGTGTGCAGAGTCCAACGACTTCAACACTTAGACGTTGTTGAAGATTTGCCGCAAGGAGTGCGTGCAAGAGTTTCCTGAAGGGATTCGAAAGTTGTGAGAAAAGCTCAAGAAGGATAGGTCTTCGAGTTCGTCGAAGGACGGTATAGACAAAGTCATGCCTAGAAATCTTACAAGGAGCGTTGCAGGTTTGTGTGTAGGGTGACGAGTTCTGTGGAAGAGCGTCTCATCATTTCATAGATTTCATTTGGAAGGAACGGACGATCGAAATTCTCTGAGGAGAATTTGCGAATCATCGTGAGTCGTTAGATCTCACAGGGGAGCGAGGAGGTTGCAGTATAAGCTTGAAAGAGGTTTTAAGCTCGGAAGGGTTGAGCCATTGATTCAAGCCAGTCAGGGCCGTTGGATCCATCGCGAGATCACCCATCGGGGTTTCACGAGAAAAGGGTCGAGGAATTAGCCACGGAATTCACGATATTGCGATACGCGATATTCCAGCAGTTGAACGACAGGTAGTGTGCCTTATCGGGATCTCACTACGAGGAAGTTCCGAAACTTGGGCATTAGGATTCGCGATCCCGCGTCCGAAGTCCCGAAGAGGAGATGTAACCGTTGAAAAGTCAATTCGCGAGCACATCAGAATTTCAGCACATCGGGAGTCGGGAGTTGGAGAACCGAGTGTTTGACGACGCGAGTAGCGAAGTCATGATAGGGCCGAAATTCCGATAGAGGTGAGAGGAAGTCAGCATTGACTGACGCATCGGATCTCGGAGATTTGAGAGCCTGGTGATCAACCGAGAACTTGCGAAGCAACGAGTTCCGATCCACCGATAAATCAAGGAAGGGGGATCGCGCGAGGGAAGAGAATCTGTGGGCACAGATTTCTCGAAAGGGAAATAGAAGGACCGTTGAGTTCTTCGGGCCGTGGAGAAGAAGATCCTGAGGAAGGCGGACTTTGTCCGAGGAGTGTGGTCTGCGTCAGAGTGGTATCAGAGCAGGGAATTCTTTTCTTTCTATCGCAGAGAAGGAGAATTCACCATGCCACCCAGAAGAGAAAGGTAGTCACCTGATCCAGAAGATAGGGAGGTGCGAAAAAGTGGTAGACTGACAGGAAATCCAGAAATGGAGAGACAAATGAGAGACCTCAAAGCGAGACTCGAAGAGATGGAAATCGCTCAAACACGCACAGCTAGTGCAGGGGATCTGAGTGATTCCAAGGATGAAGTTGAAGTTGAACAACACGAAGAAATTGCAGCCGAAGATGCAGCAAATGAAAGACTGATCAAAGCTATTTCACGAATGGGTGCGAAGGCAAAGATGGACCTTCCAGTTTATGAGGGAAATCTGGATGCAGAAGAGCTACTGGATTGGATTAGAGCTCTTGACACCTACTTCGACTATGAGGATATCGAAGAGGATAAGAAGGTTAGGCATGCTGTCACACGCTTGAAAGGTCATACAACATTGTGGTGGGACGAGCTATAGGCTAACAAATGCTTCAAAGGCAAGCAAAAGATCAAGAGTTGGGATCGAATGATTGCGAAGATGAAGGCAAAGTTCATCCCAGAGGACTATCAAATAACTCTATTCAGGAGGATGCAAAACCTGAGACAGAAGCTGATGGTAGTCAAGGAATACACTGAAGAATTCTATCGACTGAACATCATAGCAGGTCATCGGGAGAGCGATGATGAGAAGGTTGCCAGATATCTGAATGGTCTGAGATACGACATTCAGGATGAATTAAGCATGGTTACCATCAGGATGGTAGAGGATGCTTATCAGATGGCTTTGAAAGCAGAGGAGAAGCTGAGCCATAAGAAAGGTCAGCGAGGGCGAGGCAGAAGTCAGCCCAGAGGCAAGGCAGTTGCCCAGGACAAATATCAGAAGCCCAAGGAGGAATGGAAGAAACCTCAGGGTAAAGTTGAAAGAGGTGGAACCTCATAGCGAGGAAAACAATATGTTGAACAGAGAGGACAACATACAAAGAAAAAGGGAGATTATGCTGACGCAAACACTTTTCCTCGTACCATAGGTAGGGGAAGAGGCCGAGGTGGAGTAATCACATGCTTCACATGTGGAAAAAATGGGCACAAGTCATTCGAGTGTCCAGAGAAAAAGAAGGATAGTGGAGAAGCTCACATCACTGAAGCGCAGAGGCATGATGTTGAGATAGAAGACACAGAAGCAGGAAGTTCACTGACAGTGCATAAAGTCCTTTTGACGCCTGAGAAGGAGGTGGAGAGTTTAGCTCAAAGAACCAGACTGTTTAGGATAGCTTGCAAAACCAAGGACTGGGTATGCAAGGTCATTGTTGACAGTGGTAGCACAGATAATCTCGTTTTAACTGAGATGGTGGAAAAGTTGGAGCTAGAAACGATTGATCACCGGAGTCCATACAAAGTTTCATGGCTACAGAAGGGACATCAGGTGAGTGTCACTAAACAGTTTTTAGTTGAATTCAAGATAGGAGGGTATAATGATAAAGTACTCTGTGATGTCATTCCTATGGATGTATGTCATTTATTGCTGGGTAGACCATGGAAATATGACAGAAATGTGGTTCATGATGGGAGGATGAACACATATACTTTAGAGAAGGATGGGAGGACACATAGGTTTCTTCCGATAAAGGATAAGGAGGTGAAGCTGGAAGTAAGCAACACAATACTTCTTATGAGTGGGAAGGAACTTCTCACAGAGATGGAGAAGAAGGAAGATCCACAATTCTTTGTGGTCAGGAAGCCAGGGATTGTTCTGACTAGCAAAAGAATGGATGACTTACCAGATGAGATTCAGGAACTGTTGGGGGAGTTCGCTGACATCATCATGGACGAATTACCCCATTCGTTGCCACTGATGAGGAGTGTGAGTCACCACATAGACCTCATACCAAGAGCTAGTTTTCTAAACAAAGCTGCATACAGATTGACGCCACAAGAAAATGAGGAGGTCAAGAGACAGGTCCAGGAGCTATTGGACAAAGGATTAGTGAGAGAAAGCTTGAGTCCATGTGCTATTCCGACAGTACTCAGTCCAAAGAAAGATGGAGACTGGAGAATGTGTACCGACTCAAAAGCGATCAATAAGATAACCATCAGGTATAGGTTTCCACTGCCAAGAATGGATGATCTGATGGATTGCCTGAGCGGGGCAAGATTTTTTTCAAAGATTGATTTGAAGAGTGGGTATCATCAGATTTGCATGAGGGAAGGTGATGAATGGAAAATAACATTCAAGACAAACGAAGGTTTGTATGAATGGATGGTCATGCCGTTTGGTTTGACAAATGCACCCAGCACATTCATGAGGCTGATGAATGAAGTCTTGAGGGAATTCATCGAGAAGTTCATCATTGTGTATCTGGACGACATACTGATATACAATAAATCAGAGGCTGAACATCTGAAGCATTTGGCCATTGTGATGAGAAAACTACAGCAGGAGAAGTTGTTGATTAATATGAAGAAGTCCTCATTTATGAAGACAAAGCTCATTTACTTGGGTTTTGTTATTTCAGCGAATGAGTTGAAGATGGATCCAAACAAGGTGGAAGTGATTAAGAATTGGCCATCACCGAGAAGTATTTCCGAGGTGAGGAGTTTCCATGGTTTGGCTAGTTTCTACCGAAAGTTCATCAGGAATTTTAGTGGAATTAGCATAGCGATGATGGACACAGTGAAGAAGCGACATAAGTCTTTTCATTGGACAGCAGAGGTTGAGAAGAGCTTCAATCTGTTCAAGCGGAAGATCACGGAACGACCAGTGTTGGTGTTGCCGGATTTCATGAAGACATTTCAGGTGAAATGTGATGCAAGCGGATATGCCATAGGAGCGGTCTTGAGTCAAGAAGATAGACCAGTTGCGTATTTCAGTGAGAAGCTGGATGAAGCGAAACTGAAATACTCCACGTATGATAAAGAATTTTATGCTGTCATACAGGCATTGAAGAAGTGGAGGCATTACTTGATCCCGAAAGAATTTGTATTGTACAGTGATAATCATGAATTACAGTTTGTGAGTCAACAAGAGAAGTTGAATCAGAAACATGCTAAATGGGTAGAGTATATGCAGAATTTTACATTTGTAATTAAACACATTTCAGGTACTGCTAACAAAGTGGCTGATGCTTTGAGCAGGAAGTGTTTGTTGCTGCAGGAGTTCCGAGTCAAAACATTGGGTTTTGAAAATCTCAGGAACATGTATGCGGGAGATGCAGATTTTGGAGAAGCATATGAAGCAGCTGAGAATCCAGTTCTCAGAGACAGAAGCCCGTGGATAGATTATATGATCCAGGAAGTATTGTTGTTCAGAGGCAATCAACTGTGTATCCCAAAATGCTCCATGAGGGAGAACTTGTTGAAGGAGAAGCACAACGGTGGATTAGCAGGACATTTTGGCCAGGGATGTGAGTAGATGTCAAGAGATTTGTTGACAGATGTAGAATATGCCAACATTCGAAGGGGAGAAAGTAGAATGCAGGGTTTTATCAGCCATTTCCAATACCATAAAGACCATGGGAGGCGATCAGCATGGATTTTGTATTAGGATTGCCGAGGATGCAGAGAGGTGTTGATTCCATCTTTGTGGTAGTGGACAAGTTTTCTAAGATGGTACATTTTATCCCATGCCAGAAGACCAACGATGTGACTCATATCGCAAATTTTTTTTTCAAGCAGGTCATTCGACTTCATGGGTTGCCGAAAAGTATAGTTTCGGATAGGGACACTAAGTTCACAGGGAATTTTTGGAGGACCTTATGGAAGAAGCTAGGAACTAACTTGGCATTTAGTTCTGCTTATCATCCTCAGACAGATGGACAAACAGAGGTGGTGAATAGAAGTCTAGGAGATTTGTTGAGGAGCTTAGTGGCAGAGCACCATAACAGCTGGGACAACATATTACCACAGGTAGAATTCACATACAACGATTCAGTGAATCGAAGTACAGGAAAAAGTCCATTTCATATTGTATATGGGATGCAGCCGAGAGGAGTTTCTAAACTGAGGGATTCAGAACAGACTGCGACTAGCAGTGCTAGTCCAGAAGAATTCACTGAGGCGATGCAGGAACTTCACAGTCAGGTGAAGCAACGACTACAAAATTCAAGCCAAGAGTACAAGCGCAGAGCAAATCAACATCAGAGACAACTTCAGTTTGAAGTTGGTGATCTAGTTCTGGCACATTTGAGGAAAGAGAGGTTCCCAAGGGGAACATACAATAAGTTGAAGATGAAGAAAATCAGGCCATGCAAGATCTTGAGAAAATTCGGGGAGAATGCTTATGAGATTGAGTTGTCGGATGGCATCAGAATATCTCCGATATTCAATGTTGTAGATTTATACCCATACAGGGCTGGAGAAGCTGAAACTGGAACTGGGGAGCCATTAATCTAGTGGCATAAGCATATGCCAATTGTAGAAAAGCCACAGATGGAGCGTATACTTGACAAGCGAGTAAGCAAAAAGACCAGGCGGAAGCAATACTTCGAATATCTGGTCAAGTGGAAGAACCATCCAGTGGAAGATGCCAGCTGGGAGAACAAAGCAGTGATACAGAAGCATGGACAGACCGTGCAGGAGCTCATGGACAGGAGCCCATGAAATTTTTCAAGCAGAGGAGTATGATGCAGGAGCATTGCCAACTCATCAAGCGAGCCAGTGCGGAAGCGGAAGACAGCTGGACTAGCCAGCACAAATTTTGAAAACACTTTGGGATTGTTGCGTACATATTTAATGAAATCATTTATGAGAGAGCGCATTTGTATATTGTAAATGGAACTTGAGCAGATAGCTCTCATCCTTAGGTAGATAGAGGGAATTTAATTTAGTTAATGCTGGTAGATAGGAATTTAATTGTAGATTTGATAGCTTTAGAGTCAAAGAGGGAAAACAGATATAGACACCCTCATTGTATCATTGTAACATTAGCATGAGATTATCATCGAAACAGGGGCAAGAAGAGAAGAGCATGCAGAGAAATGTATGAAGAACACCCATGTACAGATATTGAATTAATAGAAGAAAGCTTTGATTCAAATCCATGGTTATGTGTCTATTCTCTGTGTATATTGATGTTATGCTCATGAATGTTTGCTTCTTGTCATGCAAGTGCTTTTATATGCTATGTATGTGATTTCATGGTTGAATTGAGGTCTGAGAGGAAGAGTGAATTGAGTTTCAATTGTTTCTCTAATTGAGCTAGAGGATTCCTGCAAGGAGTGCAATTGAATTGTCCGTAAGGAGTGCGTCGACAAAAGGGTTCAGTTAGAGATAACTCTTGTTCTCATTTCGTCGAAGGTGCAGATAGGCACAATGCCATGCAAGGAGCGCACAGGCCATATTAAGTCTCAAAGTTACGATTTTGAGTAAAGTAACGAAGGACTGCTGCTGCAGGAGTGCGCAGAGTCCAACGACTTCAACACTTAGACATTGTTGAAGATTTGCGGCAAGGAGTGCGTGCAAGAGTTTCCTGAAGGGATTCGAAAGTTGTGAGAAAAGCTCAGGAAGGATAGGTCTTCGAGTTTGTCGAAGGACGGTATAGACAAAGTCATGCCTGGAAAGCTTACAAGGAGCGTCGTAGGTTTGTGTGTAGGGTGACGAGTTCTGTGGAAGAGCGTCTCGTCATTTCATAGATTTCATTTGGAAGGAACGGACGATCGAAATTCTCTGAGGAGAATTCGTGAATCGTCATGAGCCGTTAGATCTCGCAGGGGAGCGAGGAGGTTGCAGTATAAGATTGAAAGAGGTTTGATGCTCGGAAGGGTCGAGATGTTGATTCAAGCCAGTCAGGGCCGTTGGATCCATTGTGAGATCGCCCATCGGGGTTTTGCGAGAAAAGGGTCGAGGAATTGGCAATGGAATTCGCGATATTGCGATACACGATATTCTGGCAGTTGAAAGACAGGTAGTGTGCCTTATCGGGATCTCGCCGCGAGAAGTTCCGAAACTTGGGTGTTAGGATTCCCGATCCCACGAAGTTCGAAGTCCCGACGAGGAGATGTAACTGTTGAAAAGTCAATTCGCGAGCAAATCGGGACTCAGGAGTTGGAGAACCGAGTGTTTGATGACGCGAGTAGCAAAGTCATGATAGGGCCGAAGTCTCGATAGAGGTGAGAGGAAGTCAGTGTTGACTGACGCATCGGATCTCGGAGATTTGAGAGCCTGGTGATCAACTGAGAACTTGCGAAGCAGCGACTTCCGATCTGTCGATAAATCAAGGAAGGGGGATCACGCGAGGGAAGAGAATCTATGGGCGCAGATTTCCCAAAAGGGAAATAGAAGGACCGTTGAGTTCTTTGGGCCGTGGAGAAGAAGATCCTGAGGAAGGCAGACGTGCTCCGAGGAGTGCGGTTTGCATCACAAAGTTTCATTTGATTTGTTAAAGACTCAGTGACCAAGGCTTGGATTAGGATATGAGAGTCTCCTATCACTGAGATTTAATTGATGCCTATCTCCCTTGCTTGGGTGAGGCCTTGCCAGAGACTCAAAGCTTCTGCCATGTTATTGGCGTCTTCCCCTAATCCCCAAGAATAGACCATTTACAAGATTTCATTGGGACCAAAGATAACCCCTCCCCCTCCTGCCGCTCCTGGGTTTCCTTTCGAAGCTCCATCAAATAAAAATA
>SNQJ01S0001934.1:325385-336449 GCA_010110895.2 Picea sitchensis | reverse complement strand
TCAATGTGCTTCATCACATCATGGAACACTAGGTTCTCTGTCATATCTATTCAACTCTAGTTATCACAAAAGATCACAGTAGCATCCATCTCTAGGTCAAATATACATGTCAACAACTTTCGAAGCCATATGGATTCACAACTAGCAGAGCATGTTGCAATGTAATCTGCTTCTGTCGTACTGAGAGAAATAGTGGATTGCTTCCTGCTTTTCCACGAAGTCATGGCTGACCCCAAACTGAAACAATATCCTGAAGTGTTTTTTCTATCTGAATCACTTCCAACCCAATCTGAATCAGTATAGCCATACAATCTGAAGTCACAATCTCTAGTATAAGAGAGGCCATAGTCCAATGTACCCTTAAGGTATCTCATCACATGATTTTCAACTACAAGGTGAACACATCTAGGCTCCACTAGATATTGACTCAAGGTGTTCACAACAAAGCATATATATGGTCTGGTATTCATCAAATACATCAACGAACCATGTTGAAATACTGTAACTTCGAAGAATATTCTAATTGCATTTGTGTTATTATCTTATATATCAAATCCTCTTTTGTGGATTGATCATGTCAGGACTTGTATAAGACCAAATCCCCTTTTGTGGATTGATCAAACCATATTTATATGGTGTTATTTGTAAAGTCAGCCCCTAGGGTTTTTAAAGTGGTTTTAACCACTCTTGGAAGAAGTTGACCCTACTTAGAGAAGATACATAACCCTAGCACCTCCTCGACAAGTATTTATTAGTGAGGATGGCACCTCACTTGTTCATTCACTCACTCACTCATCCAGTACACATCGTTTGAAGGCAGTTGCAGTTGCAGGAGGAAGGATAAGAGAGGCACATGCTCAGTCCTAGTTTATTATTGGTGTTTTGGTCTTAATCTTGGCATTGTATTGGCAATCTATTATTGAGGAATTTTTTGCTGGGTTTTCTCCCCCATGAGGGTTTCCCAAGATAAAATGTTGTGTACCTTGTGGTTGTGTTTCTTTCAATGATTCTCCTTATGTTGTTGTTTTGGAAATGCATTGAATGCTCTAGTAAATTGAAAATAAACTAATAACAACATTAATCTCAACATGGTATCATAACTTTACTGAGTAGAGCACCTTTCATTGGGTATATAAAAACTTCATTGTTGTCGTACAAGGAAATTAGGGATTTTTACTGAAGAGGAATTTTTGACCAAAAAATATCTAGGGAAGTGTGCCCTACCCTAGCACATCCTTTGGCAGCTTGAGTGCATCTTTTCAGTGGCCATATTCTATGGAAATTCAAACTCTAGTTTTGATTGGTACCAGAAAACCAAGAAACCAGAACTAGTACCAGAAGTACCAGTCCAAAAGTGTGTAGGTCAAGTTTCAAGGGGAAAACTTGGAATTTTCTGAAACGATTAGCTCCAACCAACTCACCTCATCCCAGCGCATCTCCTGGTAAGTTTAGATTCATTTTCTGAGCACTTTCATTTTATGGTCATTTTCTTAGCTCCACATCAAGATGTCTGCAAGAACCAAGCTTGTTGACAAGTTAGAAGGTGTGGAAAATTTCCATGCCTGGAAGTATAGAATTGGACTCATTCTTGAAGAGAATGACCTTTCAAAATTCATAAAAGAAAATGTATTGGAACCCGAATAAGAAGCAACCAAAGAGAAGTACAAGAAGGAAATGATTAGGGCCAAAAGAAAAATTGCAGATTCCATTAAATACCACTTGATCCCTCAATTTTATTCTAAGAATAGTCCAAAAGAGATGTTTGATGCCCTAACCAGAATGTATGAAGGAAAGAACATCAATCGAAAGATGAACTTGAGAACCCAACTCAAGAATACAACGATGTAGAAAGGAGAAACAATTCAAGACTATTTCTCTAGGGTTTCTCAATTAAAAGAACAGTTAGAAGCAATTGGAGACAACTTGAATGAAGATGAAATCATCATGACAACTCTTAATGGTCTCACAATACCTTGGCATGCCTTCATACAAACTATTTGTGCCAGAAAAGAGAAACTCCAATTTGAGAGTCTATGGGAAGAATGTGTTCAAGAAGAAGCAAGAGTGGCCAACCGAGAAGCCATACTATCAAGGGATGAATATCAAGCCCTAGTTTCTCATGCTATAGGAGGAAATAAAATGTCTCATTTCCAAAGGGATACAAATTTTCATAAAGAATCTCACCCTCCAAAGAGATTCCAAAAATATCATAAGGGTCAAAGAAAGGGAAAAGACTTCTCCTCTTATCAATGTTATCATTGTGATAAGATGGGACACATTGCTAAGAACTGTCCTACCAGAAAGGAATAATACAAGAAGAGAAATAAAAAAATACATCATGCCCATACAGCTGAAGATGATGATCCACCCAAGAAGTTGACTGAAGAATAAATTGAAGATTGTGTTTTATTTTCCGCCCTCGTAGGATATGTGACACATGGAGAGGATACTTGGCTCATAGATAGCGGTGCCTCTAAGCACATGACAGTTCAGGAAGACATTCTCTCTAGTCTCATAGAAAAGGACTTCCCCCAAAAAGTTTCACTTGGATATGATTATCAGTACCCTATCAAAGGAATGGGAGAATCCACCTACAAACTGGATTTAGGAACTCCAATGAGAATGAAGGATGTACTCTATGTACCAGGTTTGAAAAATAACTTACTTTCTATCTCATCCCTAGACAAGAAAGGTTTCAGGGTTGCATTCACAGATGGTGAAGGTCTTATGTGGACTAAAGGAAAAACTATAGAAGATGCAGTTGTTATTGGAACAAAAGAAGGAGGTTTGTACAAGCTAAAAGGTCACTCAGATGTAACCTTAACTCACTCTATTGAAAGTCCTTGTGAACTTTGGCATAGAAGACTAGCTCACATAAACTACAAAGCCGTACCATATGTAAGCAATGTAGTTATAGGTTTACCAGAATTTAAGGTTGATCACGAAGGTCTATGCAAGGGATGTGCACAAGAAAAGAACATAAAGAATCCTTTCCCAAAGAGCGACAATAAAGCAGAAGGAATCTTGGAACTAATCCACTCAGATGTATGTGGTCCAATTCCATCAACCTCTCTAAGAGGGTATGTACACTATGTATCATTTATTGATGATTACTCTCATAAGACTTGGGTTTATTTCTTGAAATAAAAATATGAAGTACTTGGAAAGTTCAAGGAATTCAAAGCCTTGGTAGAAAACCTCTTCGAAAGAAAAATCAAGATACTCAAGTCAGATAATGGAGGAGAGTACACCTCAAATGAATTTGGAATTTTTTTCAGAGATGTTGGGATTAAGAGGGAGTTCATAACTCCCTATAATCCTCAACAAAATGGTGTAGCATAAAGAAATAATAGAACAATTATGGAAGAAATAAAGACTATGATTCACTATCAAGATATTCCAATGCACTTATGGGTTAAAGAAGCAAGAAAAACAATTTATGTCCAAAACATATTATCCCATAGTGMAATTGGATTCAAAACCCTTGACGAAATGTTCACCGGAAAGAAGCCGGAAGTAAGCCATCTCAAAATATTTGGGTGTCCAGTATTTGTACACATTCCAAAAGAAAAGAGAACTAAGTTGGATCCCTCAGGAAATAAGGGAATATTTATTGGATACTGTGAGGTCTCTAAGGCCTTTAGAATTTACATACTAGGTTACCATCATATTGAGATCAAAAGAGATGTAACCTTTGATGAATATGAAACACTCAAGAGATCAAGGAAATTCCATATTGAAGAAGTATATGAAGAATAACTTGTAGCTCCCAGAGTTGCAGAACTCGTGAAGGAAGTTACAGTTATCCTTGATGAGATTCCAGAAGATCATGATATGATAAAATCTCAAGAACCTCCCCATATGATGATCTCTCACAAGAGAAATCCAGCTTGGGAAAGAGAACTTATTCAAGATGCATAGAAGTATGGTGCCTCAAAAGGAACCATGAAACCTAAGCCATTCTCCAGCTATATGGCCTTGATGTGTGATCTCATAGAAAAGGAACCTACTTGCTTTGAAGAAGCCATTCATAAGAAAGAATGGGTGGATGCCATGACAAAAGAATACCAGTCCATTATAAAGAATGATGTATGGGAAGTAGTTCCCAGACCAAAGAACAAAGATGTGGTATCTTCCAAGTAGATATACAAGATAAAACACGCAGTAGACAAAAGTATTGAAAAACATAAAGCAATATTTGTGGCTTGTGTTTTTTCTCAAAAGGAAGGTATTGACTATGAAGAGACATTTTCTCTTGTATTCAAATACACTTCTATCATTACAATCATATCTCTTGTAGCCAATATCAAGTGGAAGTTACACCAGATGGATGTGAAAACAACCTTCTTAAATGGTGTTATTGAAGAATAAGTGTATATAGAAAAACCACAAGGGTTTGAAGTTGAATATAGAAAGACTCATGTCTGCAGGTTGAAGAAAGCTCTGTACGAGCTAAAGCAAGATCCTAGAGCTTGGTATGGTAGAATTGATAGTTTCCTAACAAGCCTGGGCTTTACCAAGAGTAAAGTTGATTCTAACCTTTACTTCAAGGTTATGAATGATGAGCCAATTATATTGTTGTTGTATGTGGATGACTTGTTCTTAACAGGAGAAGAAAAGATCATCACAGATTGTAAGAAGAAGCTCTTTGCAGAGTTTGATATGAAATACCTAGGTCCGATGAATTATTTCTTATGTCTTGAAGTTTGGCAGAGTCTAGAGAAGATCTTCCTTAGCCAAGGGAAGTATGCAGTTGAAATACTTAAGAGATTTGACATGTTAGAATGTAAATCCATGAACACACCCATGGAAACAAATTTGAAGATCCTGGTTGATACTTCGTTAGAGTTGGTTGATGCTACTCTATATAGACATATTATTAGTTTGTTGATGTATCTGACGAATACCAAGCCAGATATATTATTTTTTGTGAACACCTTGAGTCAGTGTCTAGTAGAGCCCAAACATGTTCACCTTGTAGCTGCAAAGCATGTGATAAGATGCCTTAAGGGTACGTTGGATTATGGTCTCTATTATATTGGAGATCATGACTTCAGATTGTATGGTTATACTGATTCAGATTGGGCTGGAAGTGCTTCTTATAGAAACATCACTTCAGGATGTTGTTTCAGTTTGGGGTCAGCAATGATTTCATGGCAAAGAAGGAAGCAATCCAATATTTCTCTCATCATGACAGAAGCAGAATATATTGCAACATATTTCACCAGTTGTGAAGCCATATAGCTTCGGAAGTTGTTGATATGTCTATTCGATCTAGAGATGGAAGCCACTGTGATTCTATGTGATAACTAGAGTTGCATAAAGATGATGGAGAACCCAATGTTCCATGATAAGTCGAAGCACATAGAGATCTAGTATCACTACATTTGTGATATGGTGCAGAGGGGAGATATAAAGCTCCAATATGTTAGCACAGATGAGCAGGTTGCATATGTGTTGACCAATCCTCTGTCTCGTGTGAAGTTTGAGTACTTTCGAGATAATCTTGGTGTTGTCCAAAAGGACCTCCCTTGAAAGGGGGAGTGATGTTGATGATACTATAGTATCCTGACCAACAACGGGTAGCTCCATTAGGATTTTATATTCTAGGGGATTGATCATCCCTAGGAAGATCACGAAGGTCTGGTAAGGACGGTCTGTAAGAGTACCTATGCATGTATATGCCATCTGTGGTCAGTAGTGGTAGCTTTGTTAGGATTTTATATCCTAGGGAATATTATGATTCCTGGCCAGATCCTGAAGGTCCGATAAGGATGGTCTGTCAGAGTACCATGTGGTAGATTGTTAGGATTTTATATCCTAGGGAATCTTATGATTCCTGGGCATATCTCGAAGGTCCGGTAAGGACGGTCTGCCAGAGTACCACAAAATATTGTTGTTTCACCTGCCTCATTTTGTTTCCATATGATGATGTTGTTGTTGTCTCAGCCTTGTGTTGTTGATGATGTTGTATCAACCTCGTGTTGTTGATGATAGTGTACCAACCTCGAGTTGGTGATATTGTTGTTCTAGCTTTATGCTAATTGATTTTGATGTTTCAGCTTCATGTTGTTGATGATGATGATGCTACTCCAGCTCCATGTTGTGAACTATGATGATATTATTGATGAGCAAAACTTTCGATGACTTGTAGATGTACCAGTTAGTGTTCCAGATGTTGATGATAATGTTTCCATCTCTCTCTTTTGATGATGTTGTATTGGGTTATGTCAGTAGAATACCCTTCTCGTTAAGGGGGAGTGTTGGAATATTGTAACTTCGAAGAATATTCTAATCACATTTGAGTTATTATCTTATAGATCAAATCTCGTTTTGTGGATTGATCATGTCGGGACTTGTATAAGACCAAATCACATTTTGTGGATTGGTCAAACCATATTTATATGGTGGTATTTGTAAACTCATCCCCTAGGGTTTATGAAGTGGTTTTAACCACTCTTAGAAGAATTTGGCCCTACTTAGTGAAGAGACATAACCCTAGCACCTCCTCATTCACTCACTCACTCATCCAGTATACATATTTTGAAGGCAGTTACAGTTGCAGGAGGAAGGAGAAGAGAGGTGCATGATCAGTATTAGTTTATTCTTGGTGTTTTGGTATTAATATTGGAATTTTATTGATAATCTATTATTGAGGAAGTTTTTGTTGTGTTTTCTCTCCCATGAGGGTTTCCCAAGATAAAATGTTGTGTACCTTGTGATTTTGTTTCTTTCAGTTATTCTCCTTATGATATTGTTTTGGAAATGCATTGAATGCTCTAGTAAATTGAAAATAACCTAATAACAACATTAATATTAACAAACCAATCATATGTCTGTATCAAGTAACATCAACTATTTCTCACGAAGTATCAACCAATAACTTCATATTCTTCTCCATAGGAGTGGACATGGTTMTGCAGTCCATCATGTTGAATCTCTTTAGAATTTMCACAACATACTTTACTTGACTAAGGAAAATATCTTCTAGGCTCTACCATACTTCAAGACCTAAAAAATAGTGCATCAGGCCTAGGTCCTCATTTCAAATTCAGTGACAAGCTTCTTCTTACAATCCRTGATGAGATTTTCTTCATCTGTCAAGAATAAGTCATCCACATATAGCAGCAATATAATTGGTCCATCATTCTCAATCTTGAAGTAAAGTTTGGGATCAACTTTACTCTTAGTAAATCCCCAACTCATAAAAAAACTATCAATCCTTCCATACCAAGCTATTAGAGATTGCTTCAAATTGTAGACATGAGTTTTCTTGTCCTGTACTTCAAAACCAAATTTTTAAATGACATTGCACCAACCTGGTACACTTGCTCAGTTGCAACTCAATATGCATAATCATGTGTTGGTTCTCTGCAAAACATTATTTGTCTAACTGCATGAGAGTATGTCCTCTACTTTTTATGCAAYTGTTCCTTCTGGAACTGAGACTTTTCACCTTAGCTACAATTTCTGAAGCTGCAATTTCGAGACCCATGCATGCAAATAGAAGATGACCTTGTATGGGTTCAAGCAACTTGGTGCAGAGCTTCTCATGTATAGTTGAAACGTGCTGAAAACTTCCTATTTCTAAGGAATTGTATCGAAATGGCTCTTTAGAAGCCTAGGATGATGGATTGAAAATCCATGGAAAACTCCCATGATGACATATCTGAAGAAGTTGAGAGACTCTGATCTAGTAGAACCGTCCTTGTATAGACAATTGAATGGCTCGTTAATTTATTTGGAGAACACTTAGTCGGATATTTTCTTTGTTGTGAAAATAGTTCCAGGTGGAACCTAGCTATGAGAATTGAATAATTGCAAAACATGCCTTGAAATATATTTGTGGGATGTTTGAGTTATGATATATAGTTGCATGGATTTATCGATGCAGATTGGGAAGGGAGTGTAGATGACATAAGAATTACTTCTTGGATATGTTTCAGTTTGAGCTTTGTCACAATATCATGGGCTAGTAGGAAACAAAAGTATGTTGCACTCAACACTGCAGAAGCAGAGTATATTGTAGCTTGTGATGCTTGTACGGAAGTAGTGTGGCTCTATAAGCTAGTTTCTATACTATTTGATCAAGTGTTGGATTCGACCGTGAAATATTGTGATAACCAGAGTTGTGTGAAGCTCTTAAAGAACCCGATGTTCCATGACAGGTCAAAGCACATTGAGATAAAGTATTATTTTCTTTGTTATAAAGTCTAGAGGGGAGAAGTGTGTTGAGGAAAATATATAAAATGATCTTACTCAAGCATTTTCAGATCTCACTTGGCTAAATAAATATAGACAGGAATATCACCCTATGTTTATAGCCATCAAAAATTGTTTCCTAATCCACAAGTATTGGTTACAAGTGCTTAGGATGATTTTTTTATATAAATGAAAGATTGCTGAAAAAATCAATATTTATGTAATTTTCTGAATATAACATATGCAGAAATAAATGTAGAGACAGAAGTAAAAACACCAAGTCAATAATCAACGCAGATGAGACATAAAGAAATTGTTTATTCCATTCCAATTTATCAAAAAAATCGTTCTCTTTACAAAATTCCTTGAGGAAGTTTGGACCAAAGTCAAACTTAGATGTCCTCGATGAAAACCATACAAAAGGACTTCTTACAGAAAATAAAAAACTGAACTTTAAAAGTTGGATCATCTTGCCACATATTGCTACCCACTCGACTGCACAATAGCCTTTATCAGTCATGAAATTTAATTCACAAACAAACAAGTCTACATAGACTATCAAAGATAGATCAACACCTCTGAAAAACAAGTGTCTGAATGATGTAATTCAACCCTGAATCTTGTTGTCTACAATAGGACCCTTCTATCATAAAAGAGAATTAGGTTTTCAATGAATTAAAGAATGAATGAAAACTAAATTATCTCAATAAAACTCAAAGACCAGACCTTAGTATGATTTCTCCTTCTATCCTCCTCTTGTTCCTCCTTCTCCTTTTGCCTTTAAGCAATCATAATTAGTTGAAGTAGTTAAACTACCTATTTAGTTAAGTTAACTAAAACTCAACCAACATTTTAGTTAAGGGGGAAAAGTAATAAAATAATAATAAGGGTCTTTAATAAATAATAACTAGTAGGTGGGACCCCTTGTGACTCCCTTTAGTTTCTTTAACAAACATAACACAACTAGTTAATCAATCAAACACATCCCTCCTTGTGGCCCACATCATCACTCTCATAATTTGAAAATTCATATCAATGATAATTGAAACTATATCCAAAATATAATATCCATATATCCAAAAAAATAGTTTGTTGTCCAAAAATTTCAGAAGTCAATTGTTCTCAACAATCAATAAATAAAAACACTTAAAAACCATATTTGCCACACTGGGAGGCAATTTTTCCCTTGTTTTTGTTGTCTCCCTTTGATTTCTCTAAATTTTCTTTAGGCTATGTGGATCCTTTAGGCCTGATCTCACTGATAACGTGAGAGCAATCATCTCTCAAATGCATGCAACATGAAATAGATTTGGCAGAGTCATTTGAGGGAGAGGAGGGGGAAACAATGACTTTTCCTTTGTCAGGAGCATGGTGGGCCTCGGTTTTTAACCTTTTTCTTGTGTGGGAAGAATGTACTGGTGAGTGGGCAGGGGTATCTTGGACAATTTGATTAACAGGTGGAGGAGCAGGTAGAGACAATTTGGGCCATCCACGATGTTGGGAGACTGTCGGGTAGACAATCTCTTGCCATCCATTGTTTTCAGGGACTTCAGGTTGTAATGAGACATTAGGGGGAACTGGGATACCAGGGACATGTGGGGCTTGGAAGGGAGGCCTTTCTAGCCTAGGTTGGAACACTCCTTGTCCAATCTAGTTAAAGAATTCATCTTGGAATAGCTGGCTCAACTCTTGCGAGTCTGCATCAAAATGTATAGAAAACCTTGGCCTTCTAGGGACCCTATTCCAATTTCCTCTTCCTATGTTACCCTGACCATGGCTACCTCTGATGAAAAAGATCATTCCTGTATGCATTACTTATTAGCAACTAGTTTCTTCAAAAAACCATACATGACATCTCTTTAAATATGAAACAAAGTTTGGCTCAGCAACACACCAGACTCATGCAATCCAATCCATAAAAAAAACGTTTAATACTTGTTAATGAGCAAGGGGTGAATAAGGGTTCTAGGATATGTGAGGGATTGTATTGAGCGAAAAGTGGTAAAATTAAGGTGAGTAGATCTTGATTACTGCTCAACAAATCATCAAACAATCAATTGTATTGTAAATCAAAACATAGCACTGTAACTCATCCATGTGTCATCCTTTAACTATTATAATACAAAGTTTCATTTAACTATAATTTAATTTTAAGAGCAGGGAGTGGATAGTGAATATGGGAAGGCGATGGGACTTGTATTGTGCGGAAAAGTGAGAGAATGGTAGGGAAAAAATGAATATTGTTCATAAAACAAATCAAGTAATCCATAAACACAACTTTGTACTCAATACAAAACATACCAATACCAATTCAATAATTACTGTGTGTCAAAACTGTTAATTGTTCCACATTCAATTTCTTCAAAACTTCTCAATTAACACAATTTGTACTCATAATCAAACGACTTCCAACAATCATGTTAAGAGAAATGTTTGGTTTTTAATTTCTTTCCTTTCATTTAAAGAATCGAAAGAAACACACATCAATCATTGCTCCACCTATATCAATAATACATCACTATAACATATTGTATATCATCTATTTACAATTGGTAAAATAAAACATATGCACAAGTCCCTTTCCAAATTGAACATACTTTTAAAACATGCCCGATTTCATACACTCCTCATCTTATCAACCAATAAAAATTTGCATTGAAACCATAGTAAATATAAAACCCAAGCTTCATCATTGTTGATGCAATTATTTACAATATGCACGATACTTCCAAAATATATACACAGTGAACATAATGAAATAAGACAGTCATCAATTTCATAACTCGCTATGATCCCGATCGGGACTAGTGAAACACACAGTAGTCACCAACTTGTAATTAACACCATGTTGTAAGAACACAT
>SNQJ01S0001934.1:310929-324076 GCA_010110895.2 Picea sitchensis | reverse complement strand
GCCTTTCACTTTCTGTTCTTCTGCCTTTTATGCTCTTTGTGCCATATCCCTTCAATGCACCATTCCTCAACTGTGAATTTTTTCTCCTGCGCTCTGCCTCCTTGCACACACCTCAATTCTCCTCCACAGTGACAACAACAAATCTCTTCTTTGTTCCACCTTCTTATAGTCTCTGTTGTCTTTGTGCATGCAATATTCGCAATGCTTCTGCATGCTCACTCTGTGCCAAATTCCTCCACAACTTGAGTGCTTTGTTTGATCATCATCATGACTCTTCAGCTTCTCTGGTGGTTCAACCCATGTGTCTATAATCACTAGGTGTTATGCTGAGATTCCTTTTTCTCTCTTGCAGTTGAGACTCTTTGTCTTCTCTATTACGGTCGAGCTCACCCTCTCTGTTTTAGCTACAGGCTTCAATGCTCATCCATCTGTCAATCCCTTCTAAGAATAGTCTTCCTTCATTGGACGAAGCTTGGAGACTCTTCATCTCCTCTGGCGATTACACAGAGGTCTCTTCGAATTATCTGGCAGACGCCATCAATGGTTTCTGGCAGTTTCACTGTGTCGTGCATCAATAGCTCTCTGATCTCCTTTAGGTTTATCTGCATCATTGGATGAACTTTATTAGATCTTGCATTCATTTCGACATTTATGTGGCCAAGCTTAGCACCTATAGCTTCTACCTCCATCTTCCATCGATGTGACCAATGGCTATGACCACACACTTATGCATAAAGCGCTTTTGCGATTTCTCATTTCATGAGTTTTAACACTATGCTCCGTTGACCCCAAGTCAGCGAAATTTCGATCGCTTGCCACATGTCCTATGATTCGATGGTCCAGATCTAATCTTGATTCAACGGCTACGATTGAATCATGATTTTTCATATCATGATTTCAACACTCTGGTTACATTGAGTTCTTGCCTCTCCAAGTCGCGATCCCTGAAACCCCGAAATGGCGTGGGAACAACGGTCTTGATCAACACTTGATCTGATGGTTCAGATCATTTCACGATTTCGACATGCTTAATGTTCATTGTTTTTGTCACTTCAAAGTCCCGATCCACGAAACTCCGTAAAGAAGTCGGATCAATGGTCCAGATCACATCTTGATCCGACGGTTGCAATTACATCATGATTTCGCATATCACGATATCAGGATTCTTGATGTTAATTCTCTTTGACATCTCCAACACTCGATCCTCGAAACCCCAAAATGGACTTGGATCAATGGTCCAGATTCAATCTTGATTCAATGGCTGCGATTCAATCGTGATTTCGCATATCGCGAAATCAGAATTCCTGTGGATGATATTACTTGACATCTCCAACTCTCAATCCGTGAAACTCTGATATGGAGTTGGATCAACGATCCAAATTCAACCTTAATCTGACGGCTGAGATTAAATTGTGATTTCAGATATCGCGATTTCGAGAGGTTGGGGAACATTGTTCCTTTGACTCTCTAGTCAGTGAACTGACGATCTATCCCCATGTGTCCTGCCTGAAGATGGACGGTCCTCCTTCTTTCGAGATTTTGTGAGCCCTCTACTCCTTGCACTTTAAAGAACGTGCAGGTTCTCCTCGATCCAATGGTGGTCAGACCCTACGCTTGGATCTAACGCCTGAGATCTATCCTTGATATCTGTGCGCTCCTCTTGTCTACATTGAGATCTGACGGTCATCGGGAATTCAGGATGGGATCCAATGATCACTGACGCTTCTCCTCCGATATTACGCATCCTCCTTACTTGGAAGAATTTCTAAGTGTTAAAGGCCTCGACCTTCGATCCGCCTGTGATCCTAAGTACGTTATCTCCCTTGATCTTTAGTCTTGAGTTAACCTCATCCCTGGTGCGCACCTACGCACTGCATTCGACTTTGCGTTAATACCTCCTGAGCTTACTTTGTTCTTGTTTTTCTATCAATGCAAACTCTGATCCTGCCATCAATGACAAGCGCATACTGCCTATAAAGCATGCCAACCATCCTCTGCACTATCTCTTCTGATCTTATCGAGCTTGCTCTGCAGCATCTTCCCAACCTACTTATGATGCCCATCTATTACATTCTTCCTATACTCATGCCATCTTCACTGTTGTACTTGCCATCAATGACAAGCATACGCTACCTGTTAAACATTTGCCAACACGTTTCATCAACTTATTGCTAGGAGAGTATATCCTACGTACAAGGTTCACAACAAGATCAGAATCCCCAAAACCTGTAAGGTGACCACAACCCAGATTATAAGCGTTTTCAATGCCTAATAATAAAGCTTCAAATTCAGTGGCATTTTTTCTACAAGCAAACTCTAACCTATAAGAAAAGTTATGAATTTTCCCCACATGAGAGTACAAGATAACTCCATATTTGTTTCCTTTCATTAGAGCATGACCCATCAAAGTGCATATGCCACATACTGTCGTCTAAGTTGATTTGTTCCAAGGGAGTGTTATCCTCCTCGACAAAAATGGAATACAACCCTAGGTCCTCTTCTATATAATTCACATTAGGTTGTGGAACACTTTCTATGTAACGTGAAATCCTTCCCTCTCTAAAGACTATGATGTTTTTACCATTCCGAGGAATGGATAAGTGTGTCCCATCGAGTGAGAGGTATCCACCCTTCAAATATTTCCAATATATTCCCAAGATGATTGAGTAGTTTCTTAATGGCATATCAATTACTTGAATATTAAGGGTTGTCCTTATTTTAGGGTGTGCGCACAAAACCAAGGCCATATCTTTGATTTCACCTATGGTATTTTGTTGTAGACTATTATAAGAGAGCATGATTCTAGCATTTTCATTTGTACAAGACAGGCCTAGCTCTTCAATAATAATATTTGACATTACACTTGGGCCCGAACCACAGTCGATGAGGCAATAATGAGAAATATTATCCATAATATTTACAGAAATATAAAGAGGGGGATTTTTTATAGGGTATCTAAAGTTATGTACACCTACTTTATTTACAGATGAATCCTCTTTGTTTACCTCTTCAAAGAGGTTGGATACAATGTAATATTTTCCTTCCATGAATTGTTTTAGATGCCTTTGTTGTTCAAGGACGACAACCATGTCAAGAAGGGTTGCATTTGATTTGATGTTGGCCAACTGATTTAGGATATTGTATTTGGAAGAGGGGAGAGGGGAGGTAGTTCCTTGACTGTGAGGAGCATTAGGAACCTGAACAGTAGTAGTTGGTGAGGATGAGCTCGGGCTAGAATAATTGCGGGGAGGATCATATTTTCTTTTGGGAGCATAGGATTTGTTCCTAGTATTGATGATCATGACATCTTCTGGATCTGCAAAATCTAGGACAACGATGGCAGTTTCTGGTCTTTTACCAAAGATCTTATCTCTGGAACTCTTATTTACCTCACATGTGGTTTCCTCGTGGTGTTCCTCACAAAAGTTACACTAACTACGAGGCATGATAGCTTTAGGTTGAAAATTATTTTCATTTGGATTTCTAAAGGGGGGTGCAGAAGAGGATGAAGCTCCAAGGGTAAGAGGGGAGACATTTCCCTTTCACTCATATGCTATCATACGATTATTCATGTCTTGTAAAAGTTGTAAGAGGGAGGACATGTTTGTATGTTTAACTGATTCTCCCTGAGGAAGACCTTTTCGTTCAAGTTGTTCTTCATACTCTAAACAAGTATGCAAAGCAGAACCGAGTTTATCAATGTATTTTTCCTCAAGCCTATGATGGTAGGGGGAAGGTAATGCATTATAATAATGCATGAAAGCAGATTGGTTATGAGGTCAAATGATTTTAGGGATTTGATTGTATAACTTGGTGAAACGCAAGTTGAAGGACTTGATGGTTTCACCATCCTTATAAGCGATGTTATTGTATTCCCATAACTGCTCAATTGAGATTTTGGATTGCCCATAGGTGGATTTGAGCCAATAGACTAACTCTTGCCAAGTAGACAGAATATTAGGAGGAAGGTCAAAGAAATCAACCACAGCCTTCCCTTCCAGGGAATTGACAAACAAGCACATGCAAGTATCGTTGTCATTGGCTCCTATGTTGTGACAGACATTAGAAAATTCCACCAAGTGTTCATTTGTAGTGACAATGTTATTCCCTGAAAACCTAGGAAGATGCTCTTTGAATTTAGGAATTGGACGAGTAGCAGGTGTCAGGTTAAGAGGAGAGGAAACATGCCACAGTGTGGTTGTAGCATCTTCTTCAAATTGAAAAATCTCATACTTTTTAATGACTTTGGTGGGGTTTGTGGTAAATTGGACAAGGACTTGGTGACTATATAAGCTACCAATCACTGACTAAGTTGAAGACTGAGATGAAGAAGCACCTCCAATGCCACCAAAGCCACCACTAGATGCCATCTTATGGATAATAGGTAAGGGAGAGAAAGACGAACTGGAAGAATCAAACAAGGTTCTCTTTAGAGCACTTTGTTGGGTTGATAACACAAAGTTCATTCTTCCTATTTCAGCAATATGATTAATTTAAGGTGATAAGACTCTTCTTCTCCTAGAAACACGAGGGTCTAAGGACATGAAAAGAAGGTCAAAGATGAAGGAAAAATAAAGTTATGGTTGATTCATAGGTTGTCTACATCTAGCTTCCCAACGTTCTTAGGCACTTATGTCTTGTTCAAGTCCTTCCCATGAACGATTAATCTCAGCCTGAGTATTAGCAATGTCTAAAATGGTGTTAAACAAATTTAAAGCAATGTTGGTTTGATCTTGAAGACCGGGCTCAATATTAGGTTGTCCTACAACAGATATAGTCATTAAGAAATGCAACAGTCAAAGAATCAATATCAGAAAAATAGATATATTCGATGATAATCAAGCATAAAAAATCAACCAAGGAGATATTGAGAATATCCCTAGTATGGTCGCCAAATAATGTTGAGGAAAAGATATAAAATGATCTTACTCAAGCATTTTCAGATCTCACTTGGCTAAAGCAAGATAGACGAGAATATCACCCTATGTTTATAGCCATCAAAAATTGTTTCCTAATCCACAAGTATTGGTTACAAGTGCTTAGGCTGATTTTTTTTTATAAATGAAAGATTGTTGAAAAATTCAATATTTATGTAATTTTATGAATATAACAGATGCAGTAATAAATGTAGAGACATAATTAAAAACACCAAGTCAATAATCAATGCAAATGAGACATAAAGAAATTGTTTATTCCATTCCAAATTATCAAAAGAATTGTTCTCTTTACAAAATTCCTTGAGGAAGTTTGGACCAAAATCAAACTTAGATGTCCCCGATGAAAACCATACAAAAGGAATTCTGACAGAAAATAAAAAACTGAACTTTAAAAGTTGGATCATCTTGCCACAGATTGTTTTCCACTCGACTCTGCACAATATCCTTTATCAGTCATGAAATTTAATTCACAAACAAACAAGTCTACACAGACTATCAAAGATAGATCAACACCTCTGGAAAACAAGTGTCTGAATGATGTAATTCATCCCTGAATCTTGTTGTCTACAATAGGACCCTATTATCATAAAAGATAATTAGGCTTTCAATGAATTAAAGAATGAATGAAAACTAAATTATCTCAATAAAACTCAAAGAGCAAACCTTAGTATGCTTTCTCCTTCTATTCTCCTCTTGTTCCTCCTTCTCCTTTTGCCTTTAAGCAATCAAAATTAGTTGAAGTAGTTAAACTACCTATTTAGTTAAGTTAACTAAAACTCAACCAACTTTTTATTTAAGGGGGAAAAGTAATAAAATAATAATAAGGGTCTTTAATAAATAATAACTAGTAGGTGGGACCCCTTGTGACTCCCTTTAGTTTATTTAACAAACATAACACAACTAGTTAATCAATCAAACACATCCCTCCTTGTGGATCCCATCATCACTCTCATAATTTGACAATTTATATTAATGTTAATTGAAACTATATCCAAAAATACAATATCCATATATCCAAAAAATAGTGTGTTGTCCAAAAATTTCATAAGTCAACTGTTCTCGACAATCAATAAATAAAAACACTTAAAAACCATATTTGCCACTCTGGGAGGCAATTCTCCCCTTGTTGTCTTTGTCTCCCTTTGATTTCTATGAATTTACCTTAGGCTGTGTGGAGCCTTTAGGCCTAATCTCACTGATAACGTGAGAGAAATCATCTCTCAAATGCATGTGGCACGACACGGATTTGGTAGAGTCATTTGAGGGAGAGGAGGGGGAAGCGACGACTTTTCCTTTGTCACGAGCATGGTGGGCCTCGATTTTTAACCTTTTTTTCGCGTGGGAAGACGGTAATGGTGAGTGGGCAAGGGAAGCTTGGACAATTTGATTAATAGGTGGAGGAGCAGGTAGAGACAATTTGGGCTAGCCACGATGTTGGGAGACTGTCGGGTGGACAATCTCTTGCCATCTATCGTTTTCAGGGACTTTAGGTTGTAATGAGACATGAGGGGGAACTGGGATACTAGGGACATGTGGGGCTTGGAAGGGAGGTCATTCTGGCCTAGGTTGGACCACTCCTTGTCCAATCCAGTTAAAGAATCCAACTTGGAATAGCTGGCTCAACTCTTGCGAGTCTGCATCAAAATGTATAGAAAAACTTGGCCTTCTATGGCCCCTGTTCCAATATCCTCTTCCTCTGTTACCCCAACCATGGCTACCTCTACTGAAAAATCTCATTCATGTATGCATTACTTATTAGCAACTATTTTCTTCAACAAACCATACATGGCATCTCTTTAAATATGAAACAAAGTTTGGCTCAACAACACACCAGACTCATGCAATCCAATCCATAAAAAAATCGGTTAATACTTGTCAATGAGCAGTGGGTGAATAAGGGTTATGGGATATGTGAGGGATTGTATTGAGCGAAAAGTGGTAAAATGAAGGGGAGTAGATCATGATTACTACTCAACAAATCATCAAACAATCAATTGTATTGTAAATCAAAACATATCATTGTAACTCATCCATGTGCCATCCTTTAATTGTTATAATACATAGTTTCATTTTAATTTAATTTAATTTTAAGCATAGAGAGTGGATAGTGAATATAGGAAGGCGAGGGGACTTGTAATGTGTGAAAAAGTGAGAGATTGGTAGGGGAAAAATGAATATTGTTCATAAAAAAAATCAAGTAATCCATAAACACAACTCTGTACTCAATACAAAACATACCAATACCAATTCAATAATTACTGTGTGTCAAAATTGTTCACTGTTCGACATTCAATTTGTTCAAAACTTCTCAATTAACACTGTCTGTACTCATAATCAAACAACTTCTAACAGTCATGTTAAGAGAAATGTTTGGTTTCTAATTTATTTCCTTTCATTTAAAGAATCGAAAGAAACACACATCAATCATCGCTCCACCTCTATCAATAATACATCATTATAATATATCGTATATTTTCCATTGATTTACAATCGGTCAAATTAAACATATGCACAAGTCCCTTTCCAAATTGAATAGACTTCTAAAACATGCCCAATTTCTTACACTCCTCATCATATCAACCAATAAAACTTTGCAATGAAACCATAGTAAATATAAAACCTGAGCTTCATCATTGTTGATGCAATTATTTACAATATGCACGATACTTCCAAAATAGATACACAATGAACATAACGAAATAACACAGTCATCAATTTCATAACTCGCTATGATCCCAATCGAGACTAGTGAAACACACAGTAGTCACCAACTTGTAATTAACACCATGTTGTAAGAGCACATCGATCCAAAGCATAACTAAAAAGAGGCAACCCTTTGACTTCATATTATTACTCACTCTCGATCACAACGTTTCAACTAATTTAATCAATCAAAGACGAGATAGGTACTCAATGCAACTGTCATAATCACTCAACCAATCTATGAAAATCAACAAGATGTCCGACAAGAGTGAGAACAGTTGGGTATTATCAAAATCGGGCTCTGTAACAATGAATACAAAGAATTAATCAAGAGTTTTCTCGGTCATCAATAGCACAGATAGACTGGAGGTCCTCAAAACACATTGACCAATAGATAGAGACCCTTTGATAGGCAGAGATCCTTTGATACAATCACGGTAGAACCATAGGGTTCCTTATAACTCTCGGTCTATGCAACGACGCAACATTTCAACGATGGGTATGGTAGGAAAACGATGCAGAGAAGAAGTGAAATTCCACTTGGAGAATGGAAATTACCCAGAGAACATAGAGGTATAACCTTTGTCCATTTTGCAAGAGTCGAATCCAGGGATAAAAATGCCAGTGGGAATGCAAACCCGAGGCATAACGTATATCACCCAACAACCATAAAGCATATATATTGGCATAATGGCCACCCTAAGACCAACTTATAAGATATGTTGATGCCAATACCATGAAAATAATCCCAGGACCATGACTCTGGAAAATACACAGTGACCAAAAGGTAGTCCGAAAAACATACATAGCAACCACATAGCAACCTGAATACGACTGGACAGGGTTACCCTCATAACTGTGAGGAAGCGACCAACAAGGAGAAACATAGCGAAACCCTCCACCAAAAAATAGAGCAATAATACCCATATCCACTCCAAAACCAAAGAGATCCATCACTATATTCACCAACAGAACAACCAGTGAATGCACAACTCAACCAAACAAAATCTTTTACTTGCAAATTGAATAACCACATAGTCATTCCAGAGAGAAAAACCACACATTTACACAGTTGCAAATCTTAGGAAAAAACAAACCAAACCATTACTAAGCCATCGTTCATTCATACATAGAGTGTAATTCATGGATGGGTGAGAAAGAACCATACCTGTAACCGATAGCTAAAAGGGGCGAGTTGGCCAAGCGTTTTCTTCCCAGGATTGAATTTCATAGCTTAACCACTAGCAGGTTGAAATGTAAAAATAACCATACTAGGCTGATGGCCTAATGGGGGGAGGATGGAGTGACGTGCATTTACTGCACATCACTTCCATCTCCTCTTCATTCAATTCTGAAGTACACGACAACCAATACTTACCATATTGTTTAACCATGGCATTAATTTTGAAGCCATTGAAATATGTGACCACATTGCTTGCCAAATGTGTCGCCCAAAAAATTCACATTAACCATTTCCAAATTTCCATATTATACCATATGTATTTCCATATCAAACATGCCCAATATAACTCAAATTCTAATCACATAGCCACTAAAAAACCATTAATAGTTAGGATTAACACTAACTTGTTTTCATTTAAATTGCACATAACTCCTAGCATAGCATAACATAGATCTTTTCTTCTAGGATTTTTTATAAGTTTCATCCTTTTGCTTTTGTTTAAATCATTACTAACATATTTTTATGCATGTGTAGCCAAGTAATAATCGTGGTGACATGATTGGACATAAAAACTATAAATATATGCCAATCATAACATAAATTAAAGCTTTGAATAACAGAGCATCTCATAAAATGCATCATCCACCTGACACTATGTCAAAAACAAAACCAAGACTGCATCGTCAACCAAATAAGGCCCTATAAGCAGCATCGAAACAACAACATAAAATGTGTGATATGACTATCTCTGAGCCTCCAGTCTACAAGGGGGTCCCACCTACTAGTATTATATATCATTAGCATAGTTTAAATAATAGGCTTTACCAATACTTTGTGGGTGAAATTCCTCATTTTGATTTTAATCGTCAACAAAGTGGTTCTCCAATTTATCTCTGCTAATGAGTAGATAACAAATATTTTTCTAAATCCTCTGTCCAAGATGAAAAGTTTGTGTACTTAAGGGACAAGCTAGGACTCGTGGAGATGAATTCCTTATTGGAAAAGGAAGTGATTACTCCCTAGGTTGGGAGGGAGCATTGATATGTTATTGATATATGGACAACCATTTTCTAGTTTGGAAAATGGTCTAGTTTGGGTAGTCACTTTCCAATCCAGAAAGTGGTCCAAGATTTTTTATGGACAATCATTTTCCAATTCGGAAAATGATCCATAACAGACAATCATTTTTGTAATGAAAATGGTTTGACAGATTGTTGATGTACCATAGACAATGATTCCCCTTGTGGCTAGTGTGGGGGAATGGTCTAGCACAATCATTCAACTTGACAGCTATTGTGAGAAGTGGTCAAGCAGAATGGTCTACCTCTTCGGGAAGTCATTCTTTCAAAGTTCACAATTGTGAGAAGTTTTGAATAATAGTATGATGTAGGAGGTCGGTGCAGGACAGTCATTTCCATAGGAAATGGTCTGGAAAATCATTCCCTAGGGAAGACTCATTCTCTCCAGGTTGCACTATGAATCATGCTAGAAGAATGGCCCGGTTAGGTTGAATGGTCCAGGTTCAACAATCTGGGACAGTTATTCTTCCATGCTTGGGAATAATAGTCTAGACAACCCATGGCTGATGTTTAATTTTTTGAGGGCATATGCTCTTCCATATCTCACAAATGTGAGTCGAATAATGGCCCAGATGACTCAGTTCGTATCATGACATTGTTGATATTAGATGATATGATTATTGTGGAGACTGTATGTCTCTTGACAGTGGTTGTATGCTACTATGATGGATGTGATCCACTAGTGACTATGTGTCACTAGTTAGTAACTTGGATAAATAACTTGGATAATATAGATATTCACTTGGATATTGTTAACGTATTTGGAGAATACTCGGCCAAATATTTTCTTTGTTGTGAAAATAGTTCCAGGTGGAATCTAGCCATGAGAACCAAATAATTGCAAAGCATGCCTTGAAATATCTTCCTGGGATGTTTTAGTTATGATATACAACTGCATGGAATTATCAATTCAGATTGGGAAGGGAGTGCAGATGACAGAAGAAGTGCTTCTTGGATATGTTTCAATTTGATCTTTGCCACAATATCATGGGCTAGCATGAAACAAAAGTCTGTTGCACTCAACACTACATAAACAGAGTATATTGCAGCTTGTGATGCTTGTATGGAAGCAGTGTGTCTCTGTAAGATGGCTTCTGGACTATTTGATTAGGTTTTGGATTCTATTGTGATATATTGCGATAATCAAAGATGTGTGAAGCTCTCAGAGAACTCGATGTTCCATGACAGGTCGAAGCACATTGAGATCAAGTACTATTTTCTCCATGATAAAGTCTAGAGGGGAGAAGTGGTTCTCCAATATATCTCCACTGATGAGCAGATAACAAATATTTTGGTAAATCCTATGTCCAAGATGAAAAAATTTCGTACTTAAGGTACAAACTGGAACTCGTGGAGATGAATTCCTTATTGGAAAAGGAAGTGATTACTCCCCAGGTTGGGAGGGAGCACTGATATGTTATTGATATATGGATAGTAATTTTCTAGTTTGGAAAATGGTCCAGGTTGGGCAGTCACTTTCCAATCCAGAAAGAAGTCCAAGATTTTTGATGGAAAATCATTTTCCAGTTCATAAAATGGTCCAAAACAGATAGTCATTTTCGTAACGAAAATGGTCTGATTGATTGTTGATGTACCATAGACAACAATTCCCCTTATGGCCAATGTGGGGGAATGGTCTAGGACATTCATTCTCCTTGAAAATCACTTTGAGAAGTGGTTAATTAGAATGGTTCGCCTCTTTAGGAAGATATTCTTTTAAATTTCACAGTTGTGAGTAGTTTCGAAGAATGGTCTGATGTAGAAGGTTGGTGCAGGATAGTCATTTCCATAGGAAATGGTCTGGATAGTTATTCCCTAGGGAAAACTCATTCTCTCCAGGTTTCATTGTGATCATGAGATAGCCTATGTGGCTATGATGATGCTACCCATTGAATGGTTTGTTTGTGCTCAAGACCATTGCCTTTAATACCTCCCTATATAGGAGGGAGTGTTGATATTACGATAGTTGTGGGAGGTATTAATATTTACGTGTAACCTTTGACAAGTCTAGAATATTCCAGGAAGCAAGAGAAACCCTAGAAGGTCAGGAAATAACCTCAGAAGACAAGTCGGCTCAAGACAATAATTTATAATAAAATTATTATCCTCAATAACTAGAATTTGGCCTAGTTAGGTCACTTGGAGGACTATAAATAAGAGGGTGCTAGAGATCCTTTGGCACTCTCACTCTCACAACTGCATAAGGGACAAGTGGTGTGCATGAATGGAGGAGATTTGCAGCTACTATAGTGGTGACTTTCTCTTTGGTTATGGTTGGACTTTCTTCATGGTTATAGTTTGGAATTTCTGCTTGGTACGCTAGCTCTGGAGAGAGGTACACTACCTTGATTGGCTATTGGTTCTAGGGTTTGCTTCCAAAATTATTCTAACTRTCAAGGTTAAGGTGCTCATGGGTGGCCTTTGTGCCTAYGGTTGGGTGACAATATTGAGATATTGTCTATGGTGAAACAAGCACATTTACATTATTATAACATAGTGTAGATATGCTTGAATATCCAAAAGCGCCACCTCATAGAGAGGTTTAGGAACTAACAAAACCCYCGTATACGATCAATTTACTACGCTTGGTCAAATCTTAGAGGGGTAATCTCCTCAAATCTTCCTCACATGACCTCATTTTTAARTCCTATGTTAGAGGAGGCTCCTGACTATACCTATATGAAAATTGGATTTTTGACTTTCCCTAAGTCAAACTCATATGTTTCGTTCAATGGCCTTGGAGATTTATCTCTCCAATCCTAATCCAAGGCCCTAACCTAGACTAATTTGTGAACCCTACAAATAAAATTCTAATCAATTTTAGATTACGCATTAGTTTTATAGCTATTGTTACTCAAAGGGAGATGGAAGTGAAATTGGTGATGTGTTTGATGACTTGCATAAATTAAAACACTTAAGAACATTGCAATTTAATAAAAACAAAACTAATTCTTGAATGGAAAATGTGTGCTACAAGAACATTTATGAATGTCAACTCTTATCTTTCCAATGCAATGCAATTTTATTTTCAATGCAAGTCTTTACTTTGGATGCAATGCAAGATGTGATGCAAATTTCACTTTGAATGCAAAGCAACTTTATCAAAACAAGAAAAACCCTAACTTTTTCTTTTCAAAATGAAACTTTGATTGACACCAACAAGAAACTCTAAATCTTTCAAAAATGCAAGTATGCTTTTGAAGTCAATGCAAAAAAGGGAAAAGAGAATGGTAGGAAAAAAAAAA
>SNQJ01S0001934.1:276695-301765 GCA_010110895.2 Picea sitchensis | reverse complement strand
TTACATTATTTCAACACTATGGTTCATGCTTATGCTCCTAATTGAAGTCAAGGTAGAATTCTTCTTCAATATCAGCCAAAGAACCCATTTCCCTTGTGAGGAAACAATATATAGGAGGATGTCTTAGTTGGGGGGATAGTTGGAGGTCAAGCATCCTTAACCTTTCAACTTCCCCCAAGCTTGTTTCACTTGCATGTCTTTCTTTTTGAATTTTTGTACATTGGGGAAGAGGTCTCATGAAAGTTATTTTTTACAATAACATTCTTCTTTGAATTTACATCTCATGTGTTTTCCTTATGATTTAATTGAATGAAGGTGTGGACATTGATCGTGATGGCATGCAATCCTTCATACCAACAAGTCCATCTCCTTTATTATCTATAGCCTCAAATTTGTTGGTTTTGATCATCGTAGAGTTTGTGTTGATAGCCAATTGTTATTTTGTGAATCCAATTCAAATTAGTGATAGTGATATTTACTCCATCGTATAATAGTTTTCAAATATGATAGCATCATATTCTAAGAAAGGAAATGATCATCCACATCAACCAAAAGCCTCCGCAATTTATGAAAACTCGGTGCAAATTGGAGAATGACCTCCATAAGAAGTGGTGGAATTGATTGTCTTAGCAAACCTCAACTGTGGCACTAACCACAATGATCAATCCATGTGAATAGAAGAGACCAAAGTGGCCCTAGTTGTATGTAATTGATCTCAATTTCACTGCTACATATGAGACACTAGTCATAGATAAGAAAATTTCATAATTTCACCTCCAAGATATACTTTTGTTCCATATGAGCCATATTTGTGCTCCTTTGAAAAAGTGTGAGAATATTATTTGAGAGTCACACTACAATGGGGTGATAGGGTAATTCAGTGTGGATAATATAGTGGCAATGCCACACAAGTACTTATATTATCCAAATCTCTTACATGACATTAGAATATATTTATATCAATCCATGCACTACATATGCCATCGTTAACCCTACAATCAAGAAGCAATGATTGTACACTACTCTTCCCACTTCAAATAAGTCTTGGGAGTCAACATCCATAGATTTTATGTCAAGTATGCCCTCAACCAAGCATGGTAATTTTTATTTTTTATGTTTGTTGATCAAATCTTTAAGATGACAATTTTGGCACCCAACTGAAGAAGAATGTCATAGCACAAACCACTAATAATATCTTCTTTGTGCATGTTTTGGGTTCATCTTGGGTTGCCAAAGACCATTGTCTATGATAGGGATAGCAGGGTCCTACGTATCTTTTGGTCTAGCCTTGGTCCACGATGGACACCAAATGAACCAAATCCACTACATTCCATCCTCAGATCAATGCACAAATGGAGGTAGATGTAACACTCCTCTAAGTGCTAAGCTTTCCAATTGTACAGATGCACAATAAAGCAAAAGTTATATTTTTAAATGTTTTAATTAACTTAAGGAAATGCACAAGTTGAGAAAAGGTTTTGCAAATTTGTAAAAGTAGGATTACATTTATTTAGTTTGTTTGTTTGTTTGTTTTTTTAACTAAACAACTAAACACTTAGTATTATATTGTAATGGGTTATAATATATTTTAATAGTCTCAATCAAATTAGCCCATCTATTCCCATGATTGCGCAAATTTATTATCTCAATGTTATATAAAAAATATTCAACAATTTGATATAATTTATATAACCATTATCATTATATCCAAAAGATAATTATTCTTTGCTCCAAAATCACTCTAAATCACTCTAAAGAGTCTTTCACTTAAACAATATAAATACAATTATCTGTCTTTCACTTAAACAATCTAGATACCACTTAAACAATCTAAATCACTCTAAAGAATCTTTCACTTAAACAATATAAATATAATTATCCCAGTATTCAAGTCTTTCACTTAAATAATCTAGATATCACTTAAACAATCTAAATATAATTATCTAAGTATTCAAGTCATTGTTCACGGGACATTTATATTTTCATGGGTTGGGAGATTATCATTCTAACTTACAAAAACTCTCCATTATAAGATAAATTATTTGATAAATATATAATGTTTCATGCTACAATACTTAAATCTTGTTTTTAATTAATTAATAATTAATTTATATTATAATAATTATTATAAAAAACTCAAATTAAACCAATGGTTCAAGCACTCATTATGCAAATATTTTGAAGGCTTACTTACTATTTTATATATCTACGTCAACAAGTGAACCCATATTAATTAATCAAATCAAAGGATTGTTATCCAATGTAAGAGTGGGGGATATAATGTACACATTGAACCACTTTGCATTCCTTTTAATTATTAATTTACAACCATAGATATATGGACAATGAACACATTTGATAACCGTAATCGTGATGCATTCACTTTCACCTGAATTTATAATGTAATGTCACTAATGAATTTCCCTAAGTATAAATCTCGATATGGATCCCTACGATCGAATCAAGTGATTCTTAGAAACTGTAGTGTATCATTTTTTGCTCTAAAACCCCCGGCGATTTTGAAAGTCGTTTTAGGGTTTCTTCGCGGGCTCTACGGCTAGGTTTCACTAGCCGCAACCCTGCCATGGTAATGCATGGGCTTTGACCCTTCTAGAGCAAGAAGGCAAGGGGTTTCGAGAGCTAGAGGGCGACGGCGGCGAATGTATCGAGCCCAACGAACGCATGAACCTGCGGATGGCTAGAGGACGGTGGCGGCGAAGGGGATATCAAACCCAATAGACGCGTGAATCTATGGATGGTTACGGACAGTCGGTGGAGGCATCTTGGGGTCGAGGCAGTGAATAGGGATCACGTTTCGGGCTCACTCCCCCGCCTGCGACTTCCTGTATTGGTGAGGATCCGTTTTCTTGTCGCTGTTGTTTTTTTTAGTATTATAGGGCACGTTTTCGGAGGCGTGTTTGGTGATTACCACCAGAGTTTTGTGGTGGAGGTGGCTTCAGGGTTTGGTTGCAGTCGGTCTTTGATTTTCTTCTTTTTTGTTCTCTTCTTTCTTGGCTTGAAGAGGCTTTGGACTAGAGCTTTGAGTTCCACTGGGGGCATGCGGTGTTTTGGTTAACACTTTGAGGTCCTTCTAGGGCGAGTGGTGTTTGGGTAAACACTTCGAGGTCCTTTGGGGGTGTGCAGTTTCTGGTTTTAGCTTCATTTCTGGTTTTGGTTGGGGTTTTTAGCCCTGCTTTGTTTTTTCATTTCAGCTTGTGTGCTTGTTTTGGTGTCTTTCTGGGGATGTTTTGCAATTTTTTTTATGAGCATGGTCTTTGGACTTGTACTGCTCTAAACTTTTGTGGGGTCATCAAGGGGTCATGAAGATGTAAAAAATTAAATTTTCATTAATATAATTGTGCTAATTTTCTACTAGAAAAAAATATCGATATGGATTATAAAGTGTAACTTGCCTCGGATGTTGAAGTTGAACCAAGGTTGATGGGTTAATTATATATATATATATATATATATATATATATATATATTATTTTAAGGTCACAATTAAATTAGACACTAAATTGGTGTATGAGACCCCCTTATTTGTGGGACAAGGGATTCTCCACATGTGATTTGACTATTAAAGTTTATAGAAGTATACATATCCTACTCCCTTTGGATTTGAACATGTGACTTTTATATATAACACATTTGTAACAAAATTAATAATAACAATAATAATCTATTTTTAAGGTCACGACCAAGCTAGACACTAAATTGGTGTATGAGACCCCTTGTTTGTGAGACAAGGGACCCCCTTCGTGCATCAATTTGACTGCTAAAGTCTACGAAGGTATACATACCCTACCCCCCTCTAGATTTGAACCTGTAACCTCCAAAGAGGAAACACATATTCTTAACCATTAGACTCACTTAACTCATGCAAATCAAATCCATAGATTGCTCATAATGTCAACTTGAATCATTTTTTTTTAATGTCACATATTTTCTTCTGAAGAACTCTTAATACATCGATATTGGAGAGTAAAGATAGTTTTAAGATAGATACAAAGCATCAATGCAATATTTTATTTGAATCCATGAGATTATGTCTATTGCATAGCACCTACAACTTGCAATTATAAAAGCTCAACACAGAAAACCAATAGTAACAACTATACTCAAGTGGAAACGATTGTAATATCCAAAATATTTTGCATATTTGGTATTAGACTTATCATTGGATAATGGGAAGAATTAAATGGTTATATGTTAAAGTAAATATTAGATTATAATGGTCAATCAAATATTATACATAGACATTAATAAAGTCACTTAGACCTTAGGTTATTTTATGTTTTTATGTTTTATTTTACTTTAGTGTGTTTTTTGGTTTATCCACATTCATAAAGCGGATTTGATTTAACTAGCTTGTAAATCTTTATAAAAATACTTTTGCTTTCTTATTATCAATGCATTCATGATTTTCTTTATGTGTTTGTGTTATCATTATATGGTATCAAGAGTCTTGGGCCTTTGAAAGACAAGTTTTGCACTCTTGTGACTTCAACAGTGTAGGTGACATGGAGTCTATGAGAGTGTGAAGACTGAAGACCTAGGGACTCTATTGGTAGAGATGGATCAAGGAATCGCCCATGTGACACATCAAACAACAAGAAGGGTTTTAGGTCATTTGAAGCTATGATCAATTCAAATATTTTTCGAAGATTCAATTTGTTCTTGCCTGTATTGATCCCAAATTTGTAGATTTGGAAGAATTGGTTGTTAATTTATTGTTTTTCAATAGATCCAAGTAGAAGTTGATTGATTTAGAATTGTTTGAGAGTATATCTATCAAGATTAATGTTATTTTCAACTATTTGAAAGTATATCTGCGTTTTTTGGGGCAAATTTATCATAAATCTACTTTTTTTTAAAAATAGTATGTGGTTGTTGCAACAATTTAGAGCCAACATCCAAAGGTTATTGCTCCATGATTGTAGAGTGAGGGAGGGAAGAATAAGTATTTCATAGAATTTTTTTTTTTTAATATTTTTCTACATTCTCGACTTGTGTCTATGGCCTCTTTACTCAACATCATGTTGGAAGGTAGCTAGAGGTTTGTTGGAAAGAACTACAATACGTGGAAGCAATGTGTGTTGGTTATTTTTTAGTATAAGTGATTGGTTTATATTTTAATAGGTAATGATAATCGACAACAAATTGCGGGTAAAGACAATGACATGTTTGAGGAGCGAGAAACAGAAGCAATAATGTTGCTCAAGTCATCCACGAAAGATGAAATGTTTCTTGAGGTCTAGACAAGGAATACTTTAGTAGAGATTTGGAAGCATTTGAAAGAGTTGCATGAGACTTGAGAAAATGGTATAGCCTTCTTCCTGACTCAATATGTTGTTTTCGATCACAATGGATGAGAGTGCATCATTACAAAATAATTTACTCACGCTCAAGGATATAATATTAAAGTTGTCCACCATTTGTTGAAAGATGGAGAGGAGGCATGGTGGTAATCATGTTGAAAATATTGCCACTTGTTTATGAGCACTTTATTGAGACCCTTAACATCACCGCTATGAATGTTAACTTGAATTTTGATGAGTTGCGCAATACACTCTTACAACACGACACATGGAAGAAATAGTTCGATAGCAACATTGAGACAAAGGTTTTATAATAATCCTTTATAGCCAATGTTAAGGGAAAATACAAATGGTTAAGGAAACGATGAAGATGCAACCAAGAGCCTAAAGACCATCACTTTGACACTATTGTGGCAAGGTGGGCCATATGAAGAAGCACTATAGAAAGAGGTTGGTTGATCAAAAAAAAAACAAGGAGGGCCTCAATAGAAGGCTCATGTTGCAGAGCATATAGAGGAAGAGTCAACCTTCTTTGCATTCATGGCCAAGAGAAAGCAGATAATCTTAGGTCATCAGCTTGGTACATTGATTCAGGAGCATCATGGCACTTCACCAATAGGAAGGAATTATTCACAAATTACATTGCTTGTTTCTTGAAGGATTTAATGATTTTCAGTGGTGGGGCAGAATACATAGTAGTGGGCAAAGGGAATGTGCATATTTTCTTTCGAGAAAAGTGCTAGTTTTTTCTCAATGTGTATTATGTGGTAGGTATGGAGCTTAATCTAATTTCAATGAGTCAGATTATGAGGCACTACCCCCATCTATATTTCGATATTAGCAATCACATATGTTATATAGTTGACAAAGCAACCAAGAAGACTATTTCTCTCAGTGTGAAGGATCATGGACTAGTCAGATTGGTTGATATTATATAGGTCAAAGAACATGAATTGGAAACCAAGAGTGCATTAGACATCACTACACTTTGGCATCAAAATTATGGTCACCTTAACTTGACCTAACTCTCTCAGTTGGCTCGAGAGACTCTGGTAGATGGACTTCCTGATATTCAACATCAAATTCAAGGTGTGTGTAGAGATTTTCGGGCAAGGAAGTAGCATAAAGAGCCATTTGATGAAGGAAAACATTGGAGAGCGAAGAGAATTATTTAGTTGGTTCATGCAAACGCTTTTGGACCAATGAAAATGACATCCATCATTGGTGTCGAGTATTTCCTTATTTTTGTTGACGATTATAATAGGAAGATGCGGGTGTATTTTTTGAAACTAGAATCTAATGTATTTAATGAGTTTCAAAAGTTCAAAGCCTTAGTAGAAAAAGACTCAGGTTGTCACATTACCACTCTTAGGTCTGATAATGGTGGGGAATTGTGTTCCAAAGAATTCAATAACTTTTGTTCTAAACATGGAAACAAAAAACAGTTTGCTACACCCTACACTCCACAACATAATGGAGTGGTTAAAAGGAGGAATGGAACAATCGTAGAGATATCCAGGTGTATGTTGTAGAACAAGTGTGTTCCAAATTGGTTTTGAACCGAGGTAGTGTTCACAACAATATACTTACTGAATAGATATCCAATGATGGTGGTGAAGCAGAAGATTCCATAGGAATCATGGTCTGGGAGGAAGCCCAAAGTAAGTCATCTTAAGGTCTTTGGTTCTACTACTTATGTTTGGATTTCAAATGATAAGAGAACCAAGTTAGACTCAAAGAACAAGAAACCGATGATCACAAGGTACAATGAGAATCATAAAACCTACAAATTAGTTGATATTAACACCAATAAGATTATCTTTAGTAGAGATGTTGTAGTTGATTAGGAAGTTGTACATTTCCATACTTATTTAGATATACAAATCCCAGAACAACAACCTGTTGTGGCTAAGGATTCACGTGTCAAGCTTTAGGAAGCTCCGCCTGAAAGGGGGGAGGATTTTTACCATTAGGAGTTTCCATGATCTGATTTTGATAACCTGGTACATGTACAAGTTTCCTAGATTATGGTGACAACTTTGATAGGGAAGATCCAAGAAAAGACTAAATTGGTGGCATAACACCATTGAAAATATTCAGACAAATGAAATGATCGAGGGACAATCATTGAGAAACCAAAGAAAGAAACCTAATACGATCAACTTTGCTCTAATGTCCAATGTTCAGGAAGTATATGAGCCATAGGTGTTTGAGGAGGCAAAAGGGAGACCTAAATGGGAAAAGGCCATGGAAGTCAAACACAATACTTTGATGAAAAATCACACTTTGGATCTCACATCTTTTCCACCAGGGAAGAAACCCATTGGTTGCAAATGGGTGTACAAGATATGTACAAGGTCAAGTACAAAATAGATGGTACACTTGACATGATTGGTTGCAAAATGGTTCTCTCAGTGGAAGGGCATTGACTATGAGTAGATCTTTTCTCCTACAAAAAATATGAGCACCATCCAATTAGTTCTAGCCATGGCAACATAGTTTGGTTGAAAGGTCTGTTAGATGGACATGAAGAGTGTCTTTTTCAATGGAAATTTGGAGGAAGAGGCCTACATGTATCAACCACAGTGGTTTTAGATTCTACGGAAGGAGCATATTGTTTGTAGACTTAATAAGGCTCTATATGGCCTGAAGCAGGAACCTCGAGCATGTTACAGTAAGATTGATAGGTACTTAGATGAACAAGGGTTCAAATGGAGTCCTTAATATTCCAATATATACATCAAAAGTGTTGGTAATGATATCATTCTACTAGTAATTTATGTAGGTGACACCATTATTATAGGTAGTGAGGCAAGTGTTATTGAACATATCAAATCTAATATGAGTAAAACTTTTGACATGATTGATATAAGCCTCCTACATTACTTAGGTGTAGAACTTTTACAAACAAACATCATTTTTGTCTCACAAACAAAATATGCCAAGAGTTTGCTTGACAAGGTCACAAATTGCAAAACCTCATCCACACCTATGAAGAAAGTGTTTAGTTTTTAGCCAAGACCGAATCTAATGTAGTTAATGAATTAGTGTACATGCAACTAGTGGAGAGCTTGATATATCTTATAGCCATTATGCCTAATTTGAGTTATGTTGTGAGCTTCATTTCTAAATTTATGACAACACTGAAGGTAGAGCATTGGAATGCAACAAAGAGAGTGTTAACATATGTGAAAGGGACACTTGACTCTAGAATTATGTATAGTAGAAGTAAAGACCCTAGGTTGTGTGGGTTTACAAATTCAGATTGGGCAGGTTGTGTATAACATAAAATCAACATCTAGATATGTTTTCAACCTTTGCATAGGTGCACTCACATGGACCAACAAGAAGCAGCATGTAGTATCCCTTTCATCGACAAAAGAAGAATATCATGGATAAACAAAGGGAGAATGTGAGGTAGTTTCACCCAAGAGGATGTTTTCAGACACGAAGATGTAGCATATGGAGCCAACACCCCTACACTGTGACAATCAAGGAATGTTCAAACTGGCCAAGAATCTAGTCTTCTACAAGTGTACCAAACATGTTGAGATACATTTCCACTTCATCAAACAACTTGTAGAATATGGATTTATTGAGTTGCAGTACTATCCCACAAAGGACCAAACTGTAGACATACCAAGCCTTTGAGTCATGAAGAATATCTAAAATTCTAAAATAATCTTGGTGTAGTTAGTAGATCGAGCATTAAATGAAGGTGTTAAAGGAAATATTACATTATAATGGTCAATTATATATTATACATAGGCATTGATAAAGTCACTTGGATTTTAGGTTATTTTATGTTTTATGCTTTATTTCAGTTTGGTGTTCTTTTTGGTCTATCATACATTCATAAAGTGGATTGACTCAACTAGCTTGTAACTCTTTATAAGAAAGATTTGGCTTTCTTATTATCAATGCAATCTTGGTTCCTTTATGTGGTCGTGTTATATATTATAGAAGAATAAAAAGACAAAAATATAATGTTTTTACATACCTTATTATATCAAATCTTTCACTGAAAAAACTCAAATTTGTGAGCTCATATTCTTTCTTGTGTCAATTTTTCCAATCATTAGATAGTCCACTGGTTGACCATCCTACCAGAACCTGATGTGTACTCTCCTTCCCCAGGGACCCCAAATCTACAATGGGGTTGTATGAAAAGTACAATGATAACAATGAGAAGAGAGGGCATACATTGAGCTTATGAGGAAATCTCCACCTCAAGGACACTCTCTAATAGACCAAAATCAGCAATCATTCACCAATAAAAAAAATTGACAGTATGGGAACCATTCAACGTTAGGGAGAAAAAATGTGTGAGCTCTTTGTAACTCGAGCCACTTGTCCATTTCATGCAAAAAAGTAATTTATTTAATTACTAATTACTTGTTATTCACCCACCAATGTGTCACTCACATGCACAAGTAGTCACTAATTTTTTTAATTAATTCCTCTATTTAATATCTCACAAGTCTACTTATCATTTCCCATGCTTCTCTTTGAATTTGAAATCCTTAACTTTATTCAACTTTTCTCAATTTAAAGAAAACACATATGCTAGTCAAATATTTTTCTCATGTATGCATAATCAATGTGATTGATACCAAGGGTTCCATGCTTCTCCATGCCCTTCAAGGATTATTTTTCGATGAGTACTAAGGGTGCCATGTTCAAGTATACCCTTCAAGCATCTTTTTTTTTTTTGGTGGGAGAAATGGCACAACACTTGAGACCACACTAATTCAACATGTTCCTACCTTGTTGAGAGACTGATGGCCGCTAAGGAATAAGGATGACACTTTATTGTGTGCCCCTCAGCGAAACCTTGTTAGTGACCAAATCCACAACCTACCCTCACATCAACATGCAACCTATGGGTAAAAAAATCATAAAATTTTCAACCCAAAACATGGCAAATGAGAACTAGTAGGTGAAAATGGAGATGGTGTTCCTCCTCTCCTAGTGATACTATGTACATCTTCCATACAACCCCATTACCCATTTGTGGAATGATTGGAAAGCATATTCCTTGTGCATGCACACACTGAAATCAACACATTAAATAGTCCCATAATCATAAATTAAAACATAGAATTAATCACGTGGCATATCATAACATCCTAACTCAATCTAGAGTTCATATAATATTGATGCAATCCCACACCAATGTACAACTATGAATTCCCTATCACACTTGGCAAACCATCAATAACATCTAGCAGTTAATGCATTTAAATATATATTCATCTTTTTGAATGTTTCATAACCATGTGAATCAATATTATCAGTTACATCATCTCACCATACAATTATCCATCCATGCTTATCATATAAATATTACAACAAAAATCATTCAGAAATACCATAATGTCAATTAAATCCAATCCAAAATAGTCATAAAAGTTTGAGTTTTATCATCATAACATATGTTAATAAGCCAAGTAATTTTGTAATCGAAATGCCCTCGAATAATATGATTAATTAGTCAAACTAGTTAAAGCAAAAGAGGCCACTACAATAGACAATATGATGATTTTATATATCCTTAGAAGTACAATGCCAAGCATCCACGTATATGGGATGAAATCCTTGCTTACATTCAACACAACTACAACATAAGCCTTCATAGTATACCAATCATAACGTTTTCAAGTGTGCCTAGGTTTCTATACATTGGTCCCAATTTATGTAGCTCTATCCCTTGCATTAGCTTAGGGAGAATCCTCACATGCTTAGAATAAGGTAACCAAAGAAATGAAAATTGTTGAGAAGATCCAACACATCCAACATCAAGTTCATAATACTTACCAAAAAGATAACACCAAGTACAAGCATCAACATCACATTCCACACAAGTTTCAAGTTGGTGATAGGTATGGTTACATTTGTAGAAAGAATGACTTAAAGGCCCCCATAAGAATCCCATACCACTCCAATAAGGGCTTTACACTATCATGAAGTTTATGAGTGAGAATGTTTTTGGATTGAATCTTCCACCCTTTTTCGACTTACACCATTCATTGTTTGTGGAACTACTTTGGCCATACTTTGTACATTTGTTGGACACCTCGGAGGTGGCAGAGCACTTGGCCACTATAAATCTCAACCTTCATTTCATTGAGCAAGTTATAGTGGACCAGATCATGGACACGAAGTTGAAGAGCCCACTAGAAAAATATATAATTCTTTGGGGTTGTTAAAGCAAAGCAACATCTTCACTAGGGAAAGTGGTTCACCATGAATCAGATCCAATGAAATTTCCATTGTTTGGAAAAAGAAACTATCACAATGGAGACCATTAATAATCAAGGGGGAAGGACAACCAAGTGGTCATCCAGTGCCACATTAAAAATGGTCATTACATTAACAATATTTGGGTCATAAACTTGTGATGCATTTTTTGTTAATTTTGAGCTTAATTTATTAGATTTGATCTTTTAGCTTCTTTTTCAATACTTTAACAAATTATTTAGATCACAATACTAATAACATAGAGCAACATAAATAACAGATCACCAAAGAACACGCAGATTTACCCTGGGGAAACCCAATAAGGGAGAAAACCCTAGCAAGAGATCTTCCTCTTAATTAATGAATAAGCTTTGCAAGTACAATAACCCTCAATGGGGTGCTACAGTACAAAAATCACACAAGAGAGAGAGAGGGGACGGCTACAGACCTTTTGCTTCTGCTGCTAGTAGATCTGAAGTATAACTTGTAGATATGATAAAGAACTTGGATATTGTAAATCTTCACTTGGATGCAGATCTGAACCTGAATGTAGATCTGGACTTGATTGTAGATCTGAACTTGAATGTATATTTGAACTTGATTGTAGATCTGAACTTGAATGTAGATCTGAACTGTATGTAGATCTGAATTGTCCTCTTGTCCTTTTTTTATGGTTTCTTCCAGCCTTCTAGAAACATCCAAAACTTATCTTCTTGTTGGGCTTAGTCAAACTTCTAGACGCCCCAAAGAAGACTTAAGTTCATCTTCCTAGTCATGACGTTCAAACCCCTTCTTCTAATTTCTCATTGACATAATATAACATTATAACATTATAACTTAGGATTGTTTTGCCTTTTAATTCTTCATTACATTTAACTTTAGTAATTTAGATTAATTACATCATTAGCAAGCACATTATTCCTACTCTCTTCTTTACATGGTCCTTATCTGCTCACAACAACATTATTACATCAATAAGAGGAAAGATATTTTACACCATGTGTTCATTTGATCCTTACACTAGGTCATATGCTAAAGTGACTCCTAGAGTGACCATCTCTAAGAGGATCACAAAAAAGACTAGTAGGTCATCGCACATACCAATTTAGCTCACAAGACTTTTATGTTCGTCCTGACTCTTGCTAAACTTTAGCTTGGCTTTTGCACTAGACTCACAAGTTTTGTACGTTCACCATGGCTATTGTACTAGGCTCAAAGGTTTATTTCTTCATCTTGACTTCTTCTCTAGGCTCCCACAGTTTGTACCTTCACCTTGACTTTTGCTCTAGGCTCACAATATTTGTACCAACAACTCCTTCATCCTAACTCTTTTCTAGCTCACAAGGTTTGTACGTTCACCCTAAGTCTTTCCATGACTTCACAAGACTGTTTGATTCTCCAAATCTCCTTGGCTAGCCTCAGGGTGGCCCACTACCTCTCATTGGAGAATGTCTCCCGATGCTGCAATTTTCAACACTTCCTCTCAGCGATGGAGGCATTCTCTGCCACTCCAAGCTTTCCTCTCAGGTGCACAAACTATTTCAATGGCAATGGCTTGGTCAAGATATTTTCTACCTGCTCATCTATGGCTATGTATTGTAGCTTAACTATCTTTCTTTGGACCATGTCTCTGATATAATGGTATCTCATGTCAATATACTTTGACCTGTCATGAAATACCAAATTCTTTGTCAACTTTACACGGCTTTGATTATCACAGTGTATAACTATCGTCTCTAGCATGTCACCAAACAACCCAGAAATCAATTTTTTGAGCCATATTGCTTCCCTGTTGGCATCATTGGCCGCAATATACTCAGGCTCGACTATACTCTGTGCAATGGATCCCTATTTCCTGCTTGACCATGAGATCATAGCGGATCTTAAACTGAAGCAGAAACTTGAAGTACTCTTCCTGTCCACTGGGCTTCCAACCCAGTTAGAATCTGTGTAACTATGCAGAAACATACCACCACTGGATGTATACCTTAGACCACAAGTAATGGTCCCCCTGAGATATCTCAAAACATGTTTAGTTGCAACCCAGTGTCTATGTCTCCGCTCAGCCATGAACTGGTTCAATGCACTGACTTCATAACAAATGCCAAGGCCTAGTGTGGACCACATACAACAATGACCCAATAAGCTTCTTGTACATAGTGGGGTCTACCAAATCTGATCTTGTACTCGAATCATGCAACTTCTTTAAATTTGAAACCATGGGAGTAGTCATGGATTTACATTCCATCATCCAAAATCTTTTTAATACACCAATTGTGTCTTTTCCCTGAGCCAAAAAGATTTCACCTTGTCTTTGCCAAACTTCCAAACCAAGGAAGTAATGCATGAGGCCCAATTCCTTCATTTCAAATTCTGAAATGAGCTCCCTCTTACACCAGGCTATCTGACCTTCATTTCCTGAGGAAAAGATCATCCACATAAAGGACAAGAATAATGGGCTAGTTCCTTTCAATCTTAAAATATAAGTTAGCATCAACATCACTTTTCTGAAATCCTAGGCCCTTTAGAAAGCCATCAATTCTTTCATACCAGACCCTAGGAACTTGTTTGAGACCATACAAATATTTCCGTAGCATCCATACATGAGAGACTTTGCTATGCATTACAAACCCTTCAGGTTGTTCCACAAAAACTTCATGTTCTACTTTACCATTTAGAAACACTGTTTTTACATCCATTTGATGCGATTTCCAACCAAGTACAGAAGCTAAGGAAATAACAGATTGAATAGAATTATACCTGGATATTGGGGCGAATATCTCATCATAGTCTATACCTTCTTTTTGTGTGAAGCCTCTGGCAACAAATCTTGCCTTGTGCTTTTAAATACTTTCATCAACTGCATGTTTAATTTTGTATATCCATTTGGATGAGACTACAGATTATCTTTTGGTCTGGGTGTTATTTCCCAGACATTGTTCTTCAATATGGACCTGTATTCTTCAAGCATAACATCCTTCCATACATGTAACCTGTCAGCCTCTTCAAATGAGTTGGGCTCAGAATCACTAATGTTTCTTACCAAAGCAACATAGTCACCAAGCATGTGTGGCCTTTTGCCTTTAGGGGCAGCAAATTGTTTTGCTTCTTGCATAGTTTCTTTGAACCAGGCTGGTTTTATTTTGGCAGGCGGTTCTTCAAGAGACCTTTCCAAAGTCTCAATAGGATCTAAGGGCTCATCACTTGGAGTTTCATGCGTTTCCTGCCTCTGGCTGTCTGAATTTTCATCTTGGGATAAGGAAGAAGTTGTTGTCTGAATTTGCATCTTGGGATAAGAGAGAAGTTGTCTATTCAATTTCATTTTCTTGTTGAAGTTCTCTAGACTTCCTAAAAGCATATTCTTCATGGAAGGTAATGTCTTGGCTTACTTCTATCTGCCTCTGACCTGGAATGTAGATCCTGTAAGCCTTAGAACTTTCATTGTATCCCACAAAGACCCCCTTCTTTCTTGAGGGTTCCATTTTTGTTCTCTTTTCCTTAGGAATATGTATATAGACTGGGCAACCGAAAATCTTGAGGTGCCCTACTTCTAGTTTAGTCCCTGTAAATACTTCTTCACGCGTTTTGTCCTTACGAATAACATGAGGACACCTATTTTGAACATACACTGCAGTAGTAGTGGCTTCTGCCCAAAGGGAGTTGGGTAAATCCTGATCAAACATCATTTCCTTAGTTGCCTCACAGATAGTCCTATTCTTTCTCTCAACAACACCATTTTGTTGAGGATTACAAGGTACTGTCAACTTCCTTTTGATTCCTATTTCCTTACAAAAATCTTCAAATTCTCCCCCATTGTCTATTCTAAGGATCCTATTTTTTTTTCCTTTCTGCTCTTCTATGAATGCCTTAAATTCCTTAAACTTCTCAAAAGTTTCATTTTTATCCTTAAGGAAATAAATCCAACATTTCCTAGAATGATCATCAATGAAGATTACATAATACAAAAAACACTAAGGGAAGGAGATGACATAGTACCACATACATCAGAGTGTACAAGATCTAGAATACCCTGAGCTCTACTGTCACTGCTAGAACAAGATTTATTTGTATTTTTACCAAGTAAACAACCTTTGCAGACTTCATCTTTTCTAGTAGAAATAAAAGGCATACCAATTACCATTGTCTGAAGATATGGAAGCGCTTTATAGTGCAAGTGGTCGAACCTCCTATGCCATAACTCTCTGGAGATGGATGTTTCATGAGCAAGTGCCTGGAAAAACTATCTCGTCACTATATATAATCCACCTCTTCGAACCCCAATAGGCTCGGATGAATTCAACTGGCTACCCTTGGCCCATAGTACATTTTTCTCTCCATAAAGGTTATCCAATAACCCTTGTCCTCAAGAATTGCCACTGATAAAAGATTTTTCCTCAATCCAGACACATATAAGACTTCATCAATGTGAGACATAGATCCAGATTCTAGTTGGAAGGAGATGGAACCCACTCCTTCAATCCTGTAGCTTCTGTCATCCCCAAGTTCCACTTGATCTGAGAAAGTCCTCTTCCTAAAGTTAGAGAGGATGTTCTTATAACCTGTCATATGTTTTGATGCTCCATTATCAACTAGCCAAGTGTTAGGACCTGCAATCATTGTACTAGACAATGTTGATACCAGGAAATATTATTTCTTCTTCTCCTTTTCACTAAGAGACCCCTTTTCACTAGGAGACCACTTCTGTCTTTTCTTTGATTCTTCATCTTCAACAGTGGAAGCATGATGTTCCTTTCTTTTTAGACCAACAATCTTTTGCAAAATGACCCATTTTTGTTACAATTAAAACACTTAACTTTGGAAACATCAAAGCCCTTACCTTTAAACGCTCCCTTGGTGCTTTCCTTTTTCTGGAAGGTGAATCTTCTTCTTCCCTTGAATTTGGTGGCCAATGCAGTTTGTTCTTCTTTGGGAGGCTCATTCCTGGTGGCCATGCGACTCTCTTCCTAGAGACAATCATGCCACAATCGCTCAAAGGTAGGTTGGAACTCCCTACCACTCACACTGGACAGAAAGGATTCCCAAGATGGAGGGAGTCCATCAAAAATAGCCTGCACCAGATCATCACCATCCATTGTAACATCAATAACCAATAACTGATCTCGAATCTGTGTTATCCTTGAAGAAAAAGAAGCAACAGGTTCTCCCTTTTCCATCTTCAAATACTTAATCTTGTGCTTTAGGGTCCTCTTTTGGCTAGGAGCCTGTTTCTCATAAATATTTATCAAAGTGTCCATACATTCCTTGGTTGTCATGAGAGGGGTCATCACCGACATAATTTTGTCCTTGAATGAGTCAAAGATTATGCGCTTTTCCTTAACCTGATTTCTTCTGAACGTTTCTCTGCCTGCATTTGATGTAGGCTCTTCTACCATAGAAGTCGCAAACTGATCTAGTTCATGTTCCTGCAAAATATTCATAACCCTAAGCTTCCAAACATTAAAGTTTGAAGATCCTTCTAATATGCCATCTGCCCTGACTAAAATAGAAGAGGAAGCCATTACTGCGGATCTATTGATCTGAAGATCTGATCTGAATCAAGCTAGGATCTGTGTGAGCTCAAGCACTGCAAAACTGAGCCTCTCACACCCAAAGCTCTAATACTGCAAAACTGAGCCTCTCACACTTTAACAAATTATTTAGATCACAATAAACTGAAAACTGATAACATAGAGCAGCGTAAATAACAGATCACCAAAGAACACATAGATTTACCCTGGGGAAACCTAATAAGGGAGAAAACCCCAACAAAATATCTTCCTCTTAATTAATGAATAAGCTTTGCAGGTACAATAACCCTCAATGACGTGCTACAGTACAAAAATTTCAAGAGAGAGAGGATGACTAGAGACCTTTTGCTTGTGTTTCTAGTAGATCTGAAGTATAACTTGTAGATCTGATAAATAACTTGGATATTGTAGATCTTCATTTGGATGCATATTTGAACCTGGATGTAGATCTAGACCTGGATGTAGATCTAGACCTGAATGTAGATATGAACTTGAATGTAGATCTAAACTTGATTGTAGATCTGAACTTGAATGTAGATCTGAACTTGATTGTAGATCTGAACTCGAATGTAGATCTGAAATGTATGTAGATCTGAATTGTCCTCTTGTCCTTTTTTTATGGTTTCTTCCATCCTTCTCGAAACATCCAGATCTTATCTTCTTGTTGGGCTTAGTCAAACTTCTAGAAGCCCCAAAGAATACTTAAGTTCATCTTCCTAGTCATGAGGTTCGACCCCCTTCTTCTAATTTCTCATTGACATAATATAACATTATAACTTAGGATTTTTTTTCCTTTTTATTTTTTCATTACATTTAACCTTAGTCATTTAGACTAATTACATCATTAGCAAGCACATTATTCCTACTCTCTTCTTTACATGGTCCTTATCTGCTCACAACATTATTACATCAATAAGAGGAAATATATTTTACACCATGTGGTCATCTGATCGTTACGTTAGGTCATATGCTAAAGTGACTCCTAGAGTGGCCAACTCTAAGAGGATCACAACAAAGACTAGCAGGTCATCCCACATACCAGTTTAGCTCACAAGACTTTTATGTTCATCCTGGCTCTTGCTAAGCTCTACCTTGGCTTTTGCACTAGACTCACAAGGTTTGTACGTTCACCCTGGCTATTGTACTAGGCTCACAAGGTTTATTTCTTCATCTTGATTTTTTCTCTAGGTTCACAAGGTTTGTACCTTCACCTTGACTTTTGCTCTAGGCTCACAATATTTGTACCAACAACTCCTTCGTCCTGACTCTTGTCTGGCTCAAGGTTTGTACGTTCACCCTGACTCTTGCCATGACTTCACAAGACTGCTTGATTCTCCAAATCTCCCTCTCTAGCCTCAGGGTGGCCCACTGCCTCTCATTAGAGAGTGTCTCCTGATGCTATTATTTTCAACATCTTTTAAGGACTTTCCATGTGTTTTTCAAAGTTCTAACACCCAACCATCAAGCATCGGCTAAGTCTACAAATTATTTTTCCATCAAGTTAAAGAAGACCTAAAACAAAGCAATGAGAAAAAATCTATGGTCCCAGAAAGGCTCCCCTTTTTCTAGAGAGCTCAACATTGTCCAACTCAGAGTGCACACTCATCTTTAACATCACGTCAAGGTTTGGGTTCTTGCATCTTAGGGTTTGTGCCTCTTAGGTTTTTTTGCATTATTATAAATTGCAGTTTCAACCTCTTATTATAGTTGTTTTGCAAATGAGTTTATTGCTATACAATTTGCAATGCTTTTCACCATTGATTATTAACAAAAAAACACAATTTTTAAAGTAATATTTTCCATTCAACATTGTATATTGTGTTCTTTTTACAATAATAGTTCTTTCATTTCAATCTTAATCCAATCCAAATAAAAAACCCAAAAATATTCGTGGATCTAAGAATAGGGACCATGCAAGGTCACAATATTGCATAATCAATCCCAAGAATAAAAGAATGAGATAAGAGGATAACAAATGCAAATGAGGCAAGCAAAGTAAGGCATTCAACATGGAAAAAATGAGTCTTCTCCAAGATAAAAACGAAGCTCCCAAATATAGTATGCTTCCCCCTTAAGTTAATCACTCCCCATGGACTAAGATAGCTACCTAAATTAAGTTTTTTGATAATGTTCAAAGCATTTCTAATGATAACCCAAGTAGGGCATTCCACATGTGCACATATACCTAGTCCCAAAATAGAAAATATCCTCCATGAAAAGCATGCACAACCAATCCAAGTTAGATGCTCCATCTCCATGAATAGATAATCCAAATTTGGCACAAAAGGAAAGGAGAAAAAATCAACCAAATCTCTTGGGGGAAATTGCCCTCCTTATTCTAATAAATAGATCCAATCCAAGCTTAAAATAGCATATCCAAAAATATACCACCATTCCTCCAAGAAAGTACCAAGTAAGGTGCTCCATACGTCCAATAATAAGCAAAACCCAACACTAGAGAAAGCCTCCATGATCCATGTATGAATGATAACCTATAACACAACTCATTCACCATGTTGTTATTTTTAGACATAATGCCCTAGTTTTGAAATAATCTTGCATTTTCTCAAAATCACTTGAAATTTTTGGGTTTTCTTCTCCATCATTGTGTAATCCCATTCATGCATGACACTTTCTAAAAATATATAGTCTAAGAATAAGACTTCTTTGATCATTGTAAAAATCCACACAGGTGATTGTTTTTCGAGAATGATATCAGTGAACATGATTAATTTCAAAAACAAGAAAATTTCAAAAGCATAATTTACAAACACAAAATAGTAAAATACCCTTTTGAAAGATCATCTAATGGTCACTCAAAACTATAATGAATTTACTAAAAACAAAGAGTTCTAAAAATACAAATTTTCCCGAATAGCAAATCTCAAAATCAGAGAAATACCCTTTTGAAACAATCACATTCCAATATATGCTATAAGTGTTGCATGGGACACTTGCTAAAAATATAAATTTGATGTGTTCCTAATTGATCCTAAACTAAAAGTGGTGTCACTAAACCAATATGAAGAAAACTCAACCAAATCTTGAACTATAGTACCAAAGTGCATGTGCACATAAGCACTCATCCTTGAAGACCATGATTAGCATGAGGACAATCTAGTGCTAACAAGTTAATATGTCAAAAATATAATTCATCTTAAGACAACATTAATATAGTTTAACTCACATTCAGGTTGTGGCTTAGTGGGTTGGTATGGGGCACCACCACGCAAATAGTGTAGGTTCAAACCTACTTGGTGTACAACCCTTATGTGTGTGTAAGGGGAGGTGTTTGACCTCTCATAATTAGTTTACTTATGTCATCAAAGTAGCTTAGCACATGTCTAACAAGCCAAATTAGTTTTAATAAGTGGACCTTAATGGAATACTTTATCATTTTTAACAATTTACCCCCTATGTGTTTTAGCACTTCTATGGTACACCTTACAATTTCACTTTTGGAATCCCATTGAATTGTTATATCAAAGGTTTACAGAGTACTTTAACCTACATTTGGTTATACTTAATGAGGTTTCTCTCTTATGGGAGCATGGATGCTAAAAACTTGTTGGCAACCAATTAAGAGAAATTGAACATAATCAAACACAATTGTATATCAAATGTCTAAAGAGTACTTTTCCCTACAATTGGTTATACTTAATGAGGTTTCTCTTATGGGAACACGAATACTAAAAACTTGTTGGAAAACAATTAAGAGACATTGAACATAATCAAACACAATTTTTTAGTGGCATAGATGTTGTTATCTTAGGCAAATTCTAGATAAAATTCCTCTGATTCTAGATGATTAGAATTTCATGCCTTTTTCTAATTGTGAAACACATTTTCCAACGCATCTATAGAAAGAGAATGTAAAACATTTTGAATTAACACAAACAATGAGGAAATTAGATAAATCAAAATTCTGTGTAGAAATCTCAGAATTAATTTAGAACAAATAATCAAACAAGTCAAAATATAAATCATTTTAACAAGCCATGCCTTATATTGCCTCTCGTCAAACCACACTTTTCGTTCCTCTACTATAAAATAAAGGATATGAAAAACCACAATGACCGAATGCTCAAACAATCTAAATTGCAATTGCAACTGATTATATTGAAAGCCATAATCAAATGTTCTACTACTTGACTCTCAATATTGAACTTGACATATACGCCCAAAACCACAATAGGATTTGCAACAAAAATTGTAATTAAGGACAAGATGTTTGTAGAAACATGTGAAGGAAACAATAATAAGAACGAGACCTTGTGAATGGATAAGATGGCAATAAAATAGAAATCATATTGTTTATTAAAAGTAGTTCCTAATTCAAATTGAATGTGCACACAAATTGAATATGCAACAACTATACATCATTCCTAGGAATTAATAATGGCTTTCAATCCTACTAATAGAATCAACATGGTTTAGTGTATACAATGTCAATAAGAATTAAAAATTTGATGATTTTTCTTGCTTAAATTATTAAGCATTAAGAATTAAAAATTTGATGATTTTACTTGCTTAAATTATTAAGCATGCAAAATTTCACAATCAGCCTAAAAAGAGAAGAAGAAATGGCAAGGCTTGGAACAAATTCATCATAGAAACTACACTCTAGAGTTTTAACATTGACAAAACAGTCTCCCACTAGTAGCTTTCAATTCTACTAATAGAACCAACACGGTTGAGTATATATAATATTGATAAAAATTAAAAAGATGGATGATTTTTACTTACTCAAACAATTAATTGTGCAAAATTTCAAAATCAACCTAAAGTTTGAAGAAGAAATGACAAGGCTAAGAACAAATTCATCACTTAAACTACACTGAGTTTTGACATTAACAAGATAGCCTACCAAAATTTAATATCCCAAATCATGTACAAGAAACTAAAAATGTAAATACTAAGCTTTATTTGAAACTTAACGTTTTGACCATGTTACATACAAAGAATGCACATGGGAGGGCATTGGTATATCCCATTTTTTCCAATTTTGTGACTTCTCACAATGTTAAAAGGAGTTGGAACTTTCAAGAATAATCCTCGCATAAACATTTATTGCATGGAGAAAAGTGAGGTGCATTTTATGGTGCCCTATGAGGAAGATGTATAATGTTTGTGCTTAAAACTAAAGTGACATATAGCATAAGTCAGCTCAATATAATATTTCAAAAAAATATTAAAAAAATAACAATCTAATGTGAATGAGATGTGTAATGTCCATATTTATAAAACAAAATATAAAAAATAATTATAACACCTTATACATTAAAATTAGTGCAATACTTTTGATCCTAACATTGTCAATTCCATTCAGGCTTAGAGCTCTATCTCTCTTTTTATCAAAAGAGAAATCGAATATCAATCTGTAGATGGAGTGGCTCAAAGCAGCCATATTAAAGTCCTATAGAGCTCTATCTCTCTTTTTACCAAAAGAGAAATCGAGTATCTTTTTACCAAAAGAGAAATCGAATATCAACGTGTAGATGGAGTGGCTCAAAGCAACCCTATTAAAGCGGCAAATCTTAACCAGCACACGCGTTCAAGCATTGGATATGATGTGTCGAAGTCAAAAATTGACTTTGACGAATGCCCATCCGATGCCCCGAACATCGGTGCTGATTATACTCAGGGCATTAAAGCAAGGATCCAAAATATTTATCATAGTAACTTGGAGTTAGCATGTCCAGAAAGTTAGCTTGTAAAGAAACCTCTTTGCACATATCCAAATAGTCACCACTGATAAGATCCTAATAATTCTTGTAAAATTTCACAGACAAACGACATCCTTCTTATGAGAATTTTCATTTTTCATAGGAAAAAGGACATCATGGAATTCAATAAGAATGAATAGCAAGTTAATAAGCTTGCTTCCTTGCTATAAATTTTCTAAGTACTTCCTCTGGGCATTGTGTCATATCCATAAACTTTTCTTTCATAATAAATTTGAGTTGAGCAGGGAAAATCTAAGAGAAAAAACCACTTGAATTTGGTCTTTAACTGTCTAAAGCTTTCTAATTAATAATACAAAGACATATTTTTATCCATTTTAAATCTATACAAACACTTAGTTTACTTCAAAGCAATGCAAAATACTTAGAAGAAGCATTTCCTTCCTTAAGCCATTGGAAGTTGGAACCTTGCTCTCACCTCAGCACCTTTAACTTAAAAGGCAATGCATCATCGACATATAACTGTCTACTTATTTTTTGGAGATGCTGAATATGTTCCCTCAAAGGATCTCAAGCTAGAGCTTACAGAATTTCACTAGTTTTATCAAACAAGGAAGGTGCTTAATAGGTCGATTACCTATTAAGTCAAGGTTGATACCTTTGAGCATATCTGATCAGGACAGTTTCGAAAATGCTCTATAAAAAGAGCAGAGGGACAAAACAGGAGTAGTCAGTGTACAATTAGGGCTGTTTTCTGAAAACAGTTGAAGATATTTTTTCCTCATCACTCCACTGCTCAACAATCAAGCAAGACAGCAAAGTACAACAGGATACATGCCAATAAATCTTTTGTGTAAAATGAAGGTCCTGCCGTCGGTTTAGCTCGTTTAGAGCATACAGAAATCTCAATGTGGAGAGTGCGTTTGAATGTTTTAGAAGATTTTAATCTCTCAATAGTAATAAGACAGTGAATTTTAATGCTGGAATTTTTCCTCGATTGAGATTTTCTCTAGGGTAAATCCTATGTGCTCTGTTTGTTGTGATGCTAAATGTTTTCCATGTATGTCCAATTTATTTCTGCACTTGGTATTCAACAGAAAAAGGAATGAATGAGTGTTGGGTTGGGGCATAAACATTATTTAAGACGGTGCATTGTAATGCTGGACTTTTTCCTCGATTGAGGTTTTCTCTGGGGTAAATCTTGTGTGATCTGTTTGTTGTGGTGCTAAATGTTTTCCATGCATATCCAATTTATTTCTGCACTTGGTATTCAACAGCAAAAGGAATGAATGAGTGTTGGGTTGGGCATAAACATTGTAAGAGACAATAGCATAATAGTTTTTCTGCTTATGATCTGTTTTTGATGAACTGTCTAGAGGCGGGTTTCCTAAGATTGTTCTTCCTCAATGTAGCATGTTGGAGGGGCTTTGTCTCCCAAGAGTCTGTCAAAATTAAGTTCCTAAGAGCACTTTGCTCTCTGGAATTCTGCTTCATCTTGAAAGACCCCTTGTAACACCCCTTGTAACACCCTGTTTCCCCTAGTCTGTAAAAAAATAAGTATACTGGCCAAGAACTATGGCAGACTCAAAGATGTGAATGTGTGATTTTGAATGGACCTTAGTATAAAAGGTCGACGAATGTAAATAATGTTATGAATATATGTTGCATGGCTGTTGGGAGGGGGATGTGCTGAAAAGAGACCACGATGGCTGATGAAAGGTGGTGGAAGGCACCTGGAATGGTGGCGTTAACTTCCACCAAAACCAATACCGTATTTGGTCTTCACTGGCCCGAAGATCAAGAGCGGCTAGTTGGCCCCGAAATGAATTACTCGCTAGGTTGGTAGGTGAAGAGGCTCCTCATGAGTTGATAAGGGATGGGGGTGAACTGCCCATCCATGGAAGCCTCAGACCTGACCACCGCGGGGAAGTTCGTGCCACACGCAACCTCGTCGGAAAAAGAAAAGGCAGGAAGGAGGTGTGGAAGGGGGCAGTCGCGACAGAGATCGCAAGAGGGGAGAAATCGGAAGGACTCTGGAAAAATATACAGAGGGATTGATAAGCAGAGAAGAAGGAGAGTAACCTTCGTTCTCGACTTCTGACGAACAGAGACTCAGTCTCACAGCATTGTGGTCTAAGCTCGGGGGTGGCTAGTGGTAAATCCATTCGAAATCGCTGAGCCTACGATTGGGTGGAAACGAGCACCCCCTCTCAGCAGTTGCATCAAACCTAGTGTTTTTCTGATAAGTGTTATATCTCGTATCTTGAAATTGATATTCTGACATGTATGCTCATGGT
>SNQJ01S0001934.1:260988-275810 GCA_010110895.2 Picea sitchensis | reverse complement strand
TAAAAACCCTGCACGAGAGAGAATGATCCTCTTAGACTTCGACATTTCGGTATTTCGGCACCCGGGGTACTTAAGTGCGAATTCCCTTGTACTCGCAAGTCCCGAAGTCTCGACATGCGAAATCGCGAAATGATAGCGTGTAGCTAAATCCCGATATTTTGGTATTTCGACATTCGGAATATCCAAGGGTGAGTTCCCTTGTACTTGCAAGTCCCAAAATCCCGACTTGCGAAATCCCGAAAAGATAGAGTGTGGAGAAGTTATTATAATTCGGCATTTCGGTACCCGAAATACCCAAGGGTGAATTCCCTTGTACTCACAATTCTCAAAGCCCCGACATGCAAAATCTCGAAATGATAGCGTATAGATAAATCCCGATATTTCAGTATTTCGACATCCGGAATATCCAAGGGCGAGTTCCCTTGTACTCGCAAGTCCCGAAATCCCGACTTGCGAAATCTCGAAATGAATTTAGCCTCATATATATATATATATATATATATATATATATATATATATATATTGGTGTTTCAGAGTTTCAGCTCCCGGGAAACTCAGATGCGAGACCTCCTGTCGTCACACATCCCGAAAACCCGATGGAGGAAACCCCGAAATAGTGGAGCATGTCTAGAGTTTGGTGTTTCGAAGTTTCGGCTCCCGGGAAACCCAGATGCGAGACCTCCTGTCATCACACATCCCGAAATCCCGATGGAGGAAACCCCGAAATAGTGGAGCATGTCTAGAGTTCAGTGTTTCGGAGTTTTGGCTCCCAGGAAACTCAGATACGAGACCTCCTGTCGTCGCACATCCCAAAATCCCAATGGAGGAAACCCCAAAATAGTGGAGCATGTCTAGAGTTTGGTGTTTTGGAGTTTCGGCTCCCGGGAAACCCAGATGCGAGACCTCCTGTCGTCGCACATCCCGAAATCTCGATGGAGGAAACCCCGAAATAGTGGAGCATGTCTAGAGTTCGATGTTTCGGAGTTCGGTGTTTCGGAGTTTCGGCTCCCAGGAAACTCAGATGCGAGACCTCCTGTCGTCGCACATCCCGAAATCCCGATGGAGGAAACCCCGAAATAGTGGAGCATGTCTAGAGTTTGGTGTTTCGGAGTTTCGGCTCCTGGGAAACCCAAATGCGAGACCTCCTGTCGTCGCACATCCTGAAATCCCGATGGAGGAAACCTCGAAATAGTGGAGCATGTTTAGAGTTCGGTGTTTTGAAGTTTCGGTTCCCGGGAAACCCAGATGCGAGACCTCTTGTCGTCGCATATCCCGAAAACCCGATTTGTGAATTCCCGAAATAGGCTGAGCGATATATATATATATACATGTATGCAGGTTTCGGAGTTTCGGCTCCCGGAAAACTAGGTGCGAGACCTCCTGTCGTCGCACATCTCGAAATCTCGATGGCGGAAACCCCGAAGGGTAAAGTACCAAACTTATTCCGGGTTGTTGTTAATCTCGATAAGTGGTTAGTTCCATTTCGGATTTCAGCACTTCGAAAGTCAAGAGAGCAAGGGATCGCTTGCCTCACGACTCCCCGTATCGCGATAGCAGAAGTGCCTTCTCGGTAAGGACTGTGGGCATAGCCACGATCATATGAGGGACTTTAAAGGGAAAGGAGGGTCTGCGTTGGGCTCCTTAGAATCTCGGAGAGTGTTGTCCCTCGAGATTAAGGAAAGAAAGCCGAAAATTTTCTAGCCCCGTGGTGGGTGTGTTACACCCCTCTTCGTAGCGCATACATTGCTCCATTTTGTTCTAGCCTGACGATGTCTCCCAGTCCAGATCAAGTAGTTAGGTGCCCATTACCAAATTTTTATCTTCAGCCTCAGATGTTAGGAGAGCTTTGGTTGACTGTTCCCATGCTCCTCCCACAATTACCCAATTGGGTTCTCACAGTCTCGAGCATTCCTCAGAGGACATTATCGGACACTGGATTGGTACATTATGTTAAAATTAGTGCAGTTGCAAGAGCCATTCTCCGGGAGGATGGAAAAGACCCTAGCTGTGATCTAGGGCCCCCAGTACACTCTTGGGGTTCTTGGTCTGGGACCAAGCAGTTAGAGCCATGGAAAAAGACCCTAGTTGGGCCCCCAGTGTATTGTTGGGGTTCTTGGTCAAGGACCAAGCAGTTTGATGGTATAAATCCCTAGATGTGTTCTAGGGACCCTGGATGTGTTCCAAGGAATCCTTGCTCGATGCTTGGATTGATCCTTGGTTGTGTATCTTGGTGGATAAGACCCTAGTTGTGATCTAGGGCCCCCAGATGTGTTATGGGGTATCCTGGTTTGGGACTAGGCAGTTTCTTGGTTGAGTACCAAGCTGAGATGATGTGTGACCTTCTTCTCTCTCGGAATGGTCCATGTGACCTAGGAGCAGTTAAGAAGAAGGAAATGATCACATCATTGACCCTCCTCGTATGCTGGGATGATAAAAGCTTATAAGTTATATCGTGAGACTCATGTGGACATTCTTCCATTAAAGAAGAACTTAACCTTTGACTTTGTCCTTTTTGTTTATTAATGAAACCCCCTCTCTTAGACTTGTTTATTTCCTTGTTGACTTTTTTGATTTAACATTTAATATTTTATATTGTAAAATATTATTTGTTTAATTGTTAGGGTTTAAACCTAACCCTAAAGTTAGGAGAAAAGGACTAATTTGCTAGCCCTAACCTACCTACCAAAAACTATAAATAAATCCTCACTCACTACACTCATTTCTCTCTTAGCCGATTTGAGGACTGAGGTTTTTTCTGCGGCCCTTCTTGATCAGGTTACTAAGTGGTTGCGGCCCTTTTTGGACAGGTTTCTCAGCTCCTTCTTTGTGTGTTTTGGTTTGTTTCAACCACCGAGGGGTTATCCTTTTTCAGTCTTGTTCTACTTAGCCTGTCGCTGACCTAAAAAGGTCTTCCCAACGAGGCTATAAAGGGAATTTTGTTGTTGTTCGAGTTCCATCTTAGTGTGCCGCCATTGTTGCCTTGTTTGTGCTGCCTTGTTGCCTGATTGGTGCCGCCTTAACCTTTTGTTGGTGACGCCCTTGATTGTTGCCTCTCTTTGTCTGCAAGTAGCCCTAGTAAGGGTTTGTTAGGGCTACCCTGGAGCTACTGGTATTTCTTCCATTGATGTAGCAGTCTTTGAGTTTCTTGGGCTGAAATTATTAAGGCTATTTGTAGCCTCTTTTCTAGCCACTAGGTTGGACAGTGGTATCCTGTTTTTTAGTCCTATTACTTGACAGTGGCATGGCCTCTTGATTCTTAGCCAACTAGTTAGTTTTCTAGCCTAATACCCTAAACGTTCTTCTTGGCAATTTGTCCTAATGATCATGATGAGATCTACCCTAAGGGTTTGATCCATGATCCCTTACATCTTTTTCGGAGCATACATCAAAGAGGATAACAACAACATATCAGGTAATTTTGTTCCTTGTTTCAGCTAAGGTAATGGTTAAGTAAATGTTCTATTATGGTTAAGTAAATGTTCTATTATTTACTGTTTTATGCTATCAGAAATTTAATGTCTTGTTGATCCTAAATTACAGTAGTTAATGTTTGGAAATTAAAAGAATTTTTTTCTGTTTTAGCTAGCTATTGTTTTTCCCTTAAACTATAACATGGGATCAGAGCTTAGGGTGTGAAAAGAGTTCACTTGTGGCATACTTTTGAGCCTGCGTAGATCCACTATTAAGAGTTTTTTTTATCAGATCAGCAGTGAATTTGCATTGTATCAGATCTCTTCTATAAACAGTTTTCAGTATGGCTTCTTCTTCAGTCAAAGCAGAAGATAGGCTTGAAGGGGCTTCAAACTTCAATGCTTGGAAGGATAGGGTCTTTAATATCCTAGAAGAAAGTGACTTGGATGAGTTGGTTACCAGGGTGATGGAAGAACCTACTTCAAATGCAGGAAGAGAAGCCTATAAGAAGAGGCAGGCCAAAGCCAAGAGGGTCATTTTTGACTTAGTTAAAGATATTATGATGCCACTTATTGCTCATCTAAGGACAACAAAGGAATGCTTTGATGCCCTAGCAAATTTGTATGAAAAGAAAGACCCAACTTAGAAAATGACCTTGAAGAAACAAATACGTACATTGAAGATGGGAAAGGATGAAACCATCTCTGTCTTCTTTTCCAAAATTGCCCAAACAAGAGATCAGCTTGCAGCAATTGGAGTTGAAGTAGATGATGATGACCTTGTACAAACAACAGTAGATGGTCTTCCAGAATCATGAGAGACATTTCTCTCATCTGTAAATGGAAGAGAAGTTCAACCCAACTTCGAGAGATTATGGCATGATTGCTTGGAAGAAGAGGGCAGAATTAAAAGCGAAAATGAACCCTCAATGGTGAAAGACCATGCTCTTTCAGCCAAAGCCAAGAAATGGAAGAGGTTTCCTCAGCACAAAGGAAAAGGTAAGCACTCTCATCCTCACTCTCATTTATCTAAAGTAAGATGCTTTAACTATAACAAAATAGGTCATTATGCAAAAGATTGCAGGAACCCTCCTTCACAGCAAAAACGAAAAGGCAGGTTCCATGCTTCAGTTGCAACTAAGGAAGAAGAGCCTCAAAGAAAGAGAACCAGAGTTGTTACTAAAGAACAAGAACAACGCAAAGAAAGTTATCTTGTTTCATCTCTCTCTGGTGCTGTCACCAAATCAAAATAAATTTGATTAGTGGACACTAGGGCCTCCAAGCACATGACATGCTTCAAAAATAACCTTGTGAACTACCGAGATAAGAAGTTCAATGTGAAGGTAGAATTGGGTGATGATGGCACTTATGCCATCAAAGGAATTGGATCAGCATCTTTTCAGTTTCAGTCAGGTATTGTATTTCATATTGAAGAAATTCTTTATGTTCCTGGATTAAAGAAAAATCTTATCTCAGTTGCAGTTCTAGAAAGTAAAGGGTACACAGTAGCCTTCTCCAAAGGAAAGGCTCTTATGTGGCCCTCAAATGAAAGTATGAGCTCATCCATGACAATCTGAGCTCAAGAAGGTGGACTTTACAAAGTCACTGGTCAAGTTATTCAAGCATTAGCTTATGAGATGATCAACCCTTGCGAACTATGGCACAAAAGGTTTGGACATCTCAACTATAATGTTCTCCCAGGTTTGCAAAAGATGATAACAGGTATGCTAGTTTTTTTCTTTTGAGCATGATAGTATTTGTAGAGGTTGTGCTCTTGGTAAAAATACAAAAAAAGTTTACCCTCACAGTAAAAGAAAAACTAATGATACCTTAGATCTTATTCATTATGATCTCTGTGGACCTATGACTGCTCCGTCCATGAATGGTTGTCTTTATTATATCATTTTTATTGATGATTGCTCTCGTAAAACCTCGATTTATTTTTTGAAAACTAAAGATGAATCTTTCAATAAATTTCAGGATTTTATGAATCTTGTTGAGAATCAGAGAGGTAGACATATCCGTGTTTTCAGAACAGACAATGGAAAAGAGTTTGACTCCCACAAGTATGATGATCTCTGTCGGGCTTCTAGGATTAAGAGGGAGTTGACCGTGCCTTATAATCCCCAAAAGAATGGGGTTACAGAAAGAAAGACCAAGACAATTTGTGAGGCAACCAGAACTATGATATATGATCAGAATCTTCCATTGTTTCTTTGGGCCGAAGCTGCAAGTACTGCAGTCAATATTCATAACATGTGTCCTCATAAATCCTTGGAAGAGAAAACTCCAGAAGAAGTCTTCACGGGTAAGAAGCCTTCAGTTGATCATTTGATAATTTTTGGTAGTCCTGTCTACATTCATGTACCAAAAGAAAAGAGGAGTAAGTTAGAGCCCTCTGGAAAGAAAGGCACTTTTGTGTGGTACAATGAGACCTCAAAAGCATATCGAATCTATGTACCAGGGAAAAAGTATATAGAGGTCAGTAGAGATGTGACCTTCCATGAGGAAGTTGCCTTTCATCGTTTCAGAGAAATTCCCTATGATACAGAGGTGCAGGAAGCTCCATCTCCAGAACCTTCAGATTCACAACTTTCAGATGAGCAGAGGGAGGAGGACAAAGAGCCTTCAATAGACCCCATAAGGGATTCTATTGAGTTTCCCCTAGAGAAACCTCATGCCAAAAGGAATCCAACATGGTGTCGTGAAATTTTAAAGGAAGCAGAAAAACATGCAACACCTAAAGGTACTTTCAGAGAAAGCAAGAAGCCAAATAAATACTCAGGTTTGATAGCTCAATTGAATCTTGTGATTGACTCAAAACCTTCCACTTTTGATGAGGTTGTCAAACATAAAGTGTGGAAGGATGCCATGATAGAAGAATACGAGTCAATATTGAAGAATGATGTATGGGAAGTGGTCCCAAGACCTCAAGGAAAATCAGTAGTAATCTCTAAATGGATTTACAAAATAAAGCATGCAGCAGATGGCAGTGTTGAAAAACTCAAAGCTAGATTTGTGGCTCATGGTTTCTCTCAGAAAGAGGGAATTGATTATGATGAGATCTTTTCTCCTGTTTCCAGGTATACCTCTATCACAGTCATCATCTCTCTTGCTTCAGTCTTTAATTGGAAACTTCACCTAATGGATGTTAAGACTACTTTTCTCAATGGTGAAGTTGAGAAAGAGGTTTATATCGAGCAACTTGAGGGTTTGGTGATCCATGGGAAAGAATCCCATGTCTGCAAACTCAAGAAAGCCTTGTATGGATTGAAACAGGCTCCGAGAACTTGGTATGGAAGAATTGATAGTTTTCTTTAGAGTCTTGGGTTCTCCAAGAGTATAGCAGATCCTAATCTTGATATAAAGATTGTGAAGAATCATCCTGTTATCTTGGTTTTATATGTGGATGATTTACTACTTACTGGAGAGGAACATCTGATAGCTCGGACTAAGAGGGAGCTCTCAACAGAGTTTGAAAGGAAGGACTTAGGTCTTATGCATTACTTTCTTGGTTTAGAGGTGTGGCAGAAACATGGTGAGATCTTTCTCTTACAAAGTAAGTATGCAATTGATGTGCTTCGCAGATTTGGGATGCTAGATTGTAAGTCCATGACCACACCTATGATTTATAACCTGAAGAAGTTACATGATCAAGCTACAGGTTCAAATCCAGAAGACCCCACAGTATATCGTCAGATTATTGGGTCCTTGATGTATCTAGTACACACCAGACCGAACATTTGTTATGCAGTAAATGCCCCTAGTCAATTCATGTGTAATCTAAAACACAGTCATATGATTGTTGCTAAATATATTCTCAGATATGTCCGAAGGACTATAGCTTATGTACTCAGATACACTTCTAGTGGAGGTGTAATGCTTCATCGCTATACAGATTCAGGTTGGATGGGCAGTACAGTGGACCGAAAGAGCACTTTCGGATATTGCTTCAATTTGGGTTCAACTATGATCTCCTGGTCTAGCAAGAAGCAGGGCTCCATAGCCCAAAGCACTGCAGAAGAAGAATGCATTGCTGCAAGTGTTGCTAGTAGAGAAGCAGTGTGGCTCAGAAAGCTACTCTCATATTTGTTCAGTGCTGAGCTGGAACCCAGAGTAATTCATTGTGATAACCAGCACTGTATAAAGCTCTTCAAGAATCTTTTGTTTCATGACAGATTGAAACACATTGAGATGAGATATCACTATGTTCAGGACATGGTGCAGAAGAACATTCTCAATATTGAGTATGTTCCGACGACAGAACAAACTGCAGATATTTTGACCAAGCCCCTGTCGTTGAAAAAGTTTGAATACTTTCAATACAAGCTTGGTGTTGCTAAGAATGCCTCTCTTGCTGAGAGGGAGTGTTAAAATTAGTTCAGCTGCAAGAGACATTCTCCAGGAGGATGGCAAAGACCCTAGCTGTGATCTTGGTCTGGGACCAAGATCACTCCTGGAGTTCTTGGTCTGGGACCAAGCAATTAGAGCCATGGCAAAAGACCCTAGTTGGGGCCCCAGTGTATTGTTGGGGTTCTTGGTCAAGGACCAAGCAGTTTGATGGTATAAGTCCCTAGATGTGTTCTAGGGCCCCTAGATGTGTTCTAGGGAATCTTTGCTCGATGCTTGAATTGATCCTTGGTTGTGTACCTTGGTGGATAAGATCTTAGTTGTGATCTAGGGCACCTAGTGTGTTATGGGGTATCTTGGTCTGGGACTAGGCAGTTCCTTGGTTGAGTACCAAGTTGAGATGATGTGTGACCTTCCTCTCTCTCAAGACTGTCCATGTGACCTAGGCGCAGTTAAGAAGAAGGAAATGATCACATCATTGACCCTCCTCATATGTTGGGATGATAAAAACTTATAAGTTATATCATGAGACTCATGTGGACACTCTTCCATTAAAGAAGAACTTAACCTTTGACTTTGTCCTTTTTGTTTATTAATGAAACCCCCTCTCTTCGACTTGTTTATTTCCTTGTTGACTTTTCTGATTTAACATTTAATATTTTATATTGTAAAATATTATTTGTTTAATTGTTAGGGTTTAAACCTAACCCTAAAGTTAGGAGAAAAGGACTAATGTGCTAGCCCTAACCTACCTACCAAAAACTATAAATAAAGTGACCTATTCCTCACTCACTACACTCATTCCTTTCTTGGCCAATTTGAGGACTGAGGTTTTTGTTGCAGTTCTTCTTGATCAGGTTACTAAGTGGCTGCGGCCCTTTTTGGACAGGTTTCTCAGCTCCTTCTTTGTGTGTTTTGGTCTGCTCCAGCCACCGTGGGTTTATCCTTTTTCAGTCTTGTTCTGCTTAGCATGTCGCTGACCTAAAAAGGTCTTTCCAGCCAGCCGTAAAGGGAATTCTGTTGCTGTTCGGGTTCCATCTTAGTGTGCCGCCATTGCTGCCTTGTTTGTGCTGCTTTGCTGCCTGATTGGTGCTGCCTTAACCTTCTTCTGGTGCCGCCCTTGATTGCTGTCTCTCTTTGTCTGCAAGTAGCCCTAGTAAGGGTTTGTTAGGGCTACCCTGGAGCTGCTGGTATTTCTTCCATTGCTGTAGCAGTCTGAGTTTTCTGGGCTGAAATTATTAAGGCTGTTTGTAGCCTCTTTTCCAGCCACTAGGCTGGACAGTGGTGTCCTGTTTTTTAGTCCTATTACTTGACAGTGGCATGGCCTCTTGATTCTCAGCCAGTTGGTTAGTTTTCTGGCCTAATACCCTAAACGTTCTTCTTGGCAATTTGTCCTAATGATCATGATGAGATCTACCCTGAGGGTTTGATCCATGATCCCTTATAGCTTTTTCTGAGCATACATCAAAGAGGAGAACAACAGCATATCAGGTAATTTTGTTCCTTGTTTCAACTAAGGTAATAGTTAAGTAAATGTTCTGTTATTTACTGTTTTATGCTATCAGAAATTTAATGTCTTGCTGATCCTAAATTAAAGTAGTTAATGTTTGGAAATTAAAAGAATTTTTTTCTGTTTTAGCTAGCTACTGTTTTTGCCCTTAAACTCTAACACATTCACAGTTATTGATAATGACAGGAATAGTTCCTCTTCCAGTTCTACATCTATTCCCACATCTAGTAGAGAGTAGTGTTTCTCTCTTTTAGGGTTTACCCTCTTGGTTTACTTGTAATGTTTACTTTCATTTGTAGTACTTTTTCTTTTCTTTTGGCACATAGTAGTTGCCTTGGTGCTCCCACATTATTATTGTTATTTGATGTACTTTCTAGAACTGTTGACCTATTTTGGTTACTGTGAATATTAATAAAATTATCTTATCTTATCTAGATGTATAAGTCTCTAACTGTTCATACATGGCTTATTTTGGACTTGAGCCAGTGTACACTCATAGCTTTGATCCATTCATGCCAACTGGTTTTGAAAATGGGCTAATGCTCCAATGGACTCTTACCTCAGCTGCACTACAACCATGTCAGCATTTCTCTTTGTTCTTGAATGGCAGGTTTCTTGAGGATTTTCACTAGAGGACTCCCTAGATTCTACTACACTTCTAGAAATAATACTCTGTAGAAAAGGTCAAGAGCTCAAATTCGGAGGAGGACCATTGCCTAATCTTTGAGTCAATCCTCTCTTGTGAAGCCAGCATTGGCGGTACCCCATGAACAACTGCATTACATGCTTGCAAGGCTTGTCTCTCCCATGGCAAGCCTGTACCAGCAGGAGTTTCTCATATGGGTGTTCCGTGGACAGTGATAAAGGAACAGAATAAGGTAAGAAATGTTTCCAGAACAGGCTCTAGAGTTGAAATCTAAAGGGAGTCTGACGGAAAGGGTGGGATCAACTAATGACAGCTGCAAAGAACCAGAGAGCGTCTTGATGAAGATCTGAACTTATTTGTTTTACCGGTAAAAGACTTTCAAATAAGAGTCAACAATGGAAGTTTTGCATTGTGTTCTAGGAGATGTCGCAAAGTCTCGCTGACAATGGGAAATTTTAAAACAGTATCTTCATTTTTTTCGCAATGCTTAATGGGGGAACTAATATTAAACTAGGTACTTATATTATAATGACGTAAAACCCTAGGTGCTTTCAATATCAAATGTGAAATTCCTGACCCTTGAATCAGAAGGACATCATTACTAGCTTCAGGGAATAGAGCTTCTTTGCACAATAACCGAAAGAAAACTTCATTTCTTGAGGAAAAGCAACGCTTTAATTAGATGAAACAATGCTCCAAAGAAATATTCCAAACTCCAAAGAAAATATCCCAAAATGTCTTTTGCACGCCTCTAAGTAAGAGTTCCCCAACCGCATCAGGAACTTCTAAAGAATAATTTTACCATGTCAAAGAAGAAATGTTTTTTAATTTTTTTTTACCTGGTAGCATGTTGGAAAAGTTTTCAGAAAGTCGCATTTCTGCTGTTTCAGACAACTTTGCTGTAAATGCAAAAGTTCAAGCAGTATCATCTATTTGCATATTTACAGTCTCTTAATTAATCATCTATAAAGCCCATTCATTGGCTCTCTCACCCTCTCTTACTAGTGAATGCTCCATTACCATGTACAAAAAGGGCAACGGAAACAAACTTTTAAAAATAGCCTATCCATTTTCAAACTAACTGAAAACTTACCGCTTTTACGAGCAAACATTTTCCTTTGCTTTAGAAGCCTCTGCTACAATCTGAAGTATAGCAGCTTTCAAATTCAAGTAGTCATCCAAAGTATTGTAAATCTGATGAGAGATTCTTGCATAAGCTTTGAAACTCGGTCCTCTATTTGAATGCATCTTCGGTGCCCTGTAATAAATTGGAACCTCTACAGCAAACTCCTTCCTTAGACGAGACCTTAACTTTAAGGCGTCCTGATCTGATGAAACCTCCAAACAATTTGGTAAAGCAACCATCGCCATAGACGAGCATAATTCTGGAGATGTTCCCAATTCGGTTCCCCAGGCCTCAGCTAGCATTTCCCCCATAGCAACTACCTTCACGTGATTCTTCTGCCTGATAGCATCAATGCCACCCTCGAACTTTTTAGTGAACTCCAAAGCAGAAGGCACACAAAGCTGCGCACTGTAATCTCTGGTACCAACCCAACCAGACTCTGCTGGTAAACCATTTCCAAATTCATGAGAAACAATTGGGTGATGCATAATAGGATGAAATGTACGTCGACAATGAAGAAATGCAACAGAGGGGGGGCAGAAAAACCATTTGTTGAGGTTGCTAGTGTAGAAATCAGCACCAATCTCTTGCATATCAATATCTACATTCCCAATAGCGTGAGCACCATCGACAAAAACCTGATCTACCCCTTCATCTCTGCATATCCCAATCAGCTCTTTCACAGGGACAAGAACAGATGGCATGGAACTTACATGGTCTATGACTGCCAATCTGATTTTACCGCCATCTCGCTTGCCACGGTCCACTGCTGCCCTGAACTTCTCTATGATTTCTTCATTGGATCGCACTGGGAATGGCAATTCAACCTCAATGATGCACGCTCCAGCCCGGCCTACATAAGCCTGGATTGCCTTCTTCACGGCTCCATAGGCATAATGAAGCATCAGTATAGCATCACCCCTCTGAAAACTATTCTCCATGAATGCCCAAGCAACTTGTTGGAGCACAACTGCCACTGCAGTGGTGGCATTGTCCACAAGGGAAACTTCATCAACATGTGCAGCATTGATCAATTCGGCTACTGTCTTGCGAGATTGCAATAGCCCCTCTTGTAAAGGCCCAAAATAAAAACTATCAGGCTGTTGCAAGAACAAACGTGCCCACTTGGCCTGTGAATCTAAAACTGAAGCAGGGCAGGTCCCAAAACTTCCATTGTTTAGCCGAGATACGCCCTGTTCATGGTGCCCAAATTCTCTCCTGATAAAATCCAGCTCGCCACCATGGTCTTCCTCGACAATAATGGGTCTTTCCCTCTTTAATCCCTGTTTTTTATCGTTCAAAGAATGGTTTCTGATCTCTTCACTTAATACCAATCCATGTGCAGTACTTAGTGAATAAGACGATCTGTGATTCTCTGAGAGATCCTTCTCAGACATTTCACATATACCCATTTTATTCTCGTCTTGAGCCACAAGCCCTTCAGAACAAAAATACTCACACAATAGTTCCTCTTTCTCCATTTTTAATGACAAGAAAAAAAACTTAGTTCAAATCTTGGATTCTTCCCTTTTCTCTTACAAAAATTTCAGAGCCCAGAAGGGATTCCAGTGTCCTTGGTTACCTGTTTTTATTTTCTCTTTCCAGGTCCCATCAAAAGGCACAGGTAGAGATGGCATCATTCCCGTAGAAAACAGAAAACAAGCAGCGAATGTGAGGGCTATCATTTAATAAAAATATATAAATTATGGAAACCAGATTAACCCGGTCTATATTTTTATAAGATGAACGTGTCCTTGTCCCACCACCTAACCTTTTTTTTTTTCATTATGGTGGAATCTTATTTATCATAAAGAATATTATGATATCCCTCAAATAGACTTCCTGGCACACCCGAGATAGGACTTGGCGCTCTAGACTGTGGAAGTGGACTTGTCCTCTCAAAATTAAATTATTCACTTGGCTTATGACGGAAAACAAAATCCTTGTTTGGGATACCTTACAGAAACGTCGCTGGTCTGGACCAAATTGATGTATTTTGTGCAAGGAGGACAGCGAAACATCACTCCACCTCTTCATGCGCTGCCCTTTCTTCCAGCAAGTCTGGCACCAGGTCTCAACTTCACTGAAATTTTCTGAACATTGGCAAGGACCCTCACTTCCATCTTGCTTCAATTCTTGGTGCTCAAGACCACAGATCTACCTTTCTCTACCAGCCATTGTCTGCTAGAACGTCTGGTTGGCAAGAAATGCCGCAATCTTTGATGATCAACCTCCTTCGATCTACTTGGTGACAACTCTTATTCTCAATGCAGTCGTCCGACCTCTTCCTACCATTGCCCGGACAAAACGCAGATTTATTACACCTCTCAATTTCGACAAAGCCATTGCCTGGTTTGATGGAGCAGCTCAACTGGATGGATCTCGTTGTAGGGCGGGGGGCCATATATCCATCAACGCCCATACTTCTTACAGATGGACTCTGAATGGCGGACAAGGCACCAACACCAAGGCCGAACTATTGGGGGCGTGGGCTTCCCTTATCCTGGCACAAAGGCTAAACATCGATGTGATGATTCTCCATGGAGACTCGAAAGTCATCATAGATTGGATAAATGACAAAGTTGATCTCATATCAGCTGCTCTGGAAAGCTGGAAAGAGAGAACCGCAGATGCCAGAAGATTGTTTAAGAGCCTCTCTGCCAACCATATTTACAAAGAAGATAATGCCATTGCTGACCATCTATCCAAGATGGCTTTATCTCGTCCCCCCGGGTTCTTGACTTTCTCCAGATGGGAGGAAGGCAATGAAGGTCCCCCAATCTTAATCAAAATCTGAAGTGGATGACTATTGGGGATCGGTTATTGGTTAAGATTACATTGACCTAAACAGGCCCCGCCTCATCGGCGTTCTCCCAGGCCGGATTTCTATCTGACTGGACTCTGCTCTGGTTCTGCTCTGTATTGGCTGCTGTTTTGTAAATCTCATGGATCAGTCCACTTGGTGATCCATATGCCGTGTGCTGGTGGTTGTAGCGCTTACGAGCCTCTGTGCTTTGTTACAATCGCTGAAATGTTTGTTTTGTAAATCTTCTCGGATCAGCCAATCTCGGTGATTATTCTGTCCTGTCAACTGATCGCTGAAACGCATACAGGTCTATGTGCGTGGTTACTGTCGTTGTCTTGTAAATTATTATATTTCTGGTGAATATATAGAGCAATATTACTGTGGAAAAAGATTCGCTTTAAAACAAGGTTGTATGGCAGCTTATACCTGTAGCTATGCAGGTATAATAAAATAAAACAATAGTTGTATTGAATCCAATAAGAGATGCATTTGAACAACTAATCACAATTTAGAAGAATGTTTTAAAATAATTAAAAAAATCAAATTGTAATGTTATACCTTTAAAAATGTTCAAAACTATTTTAGTCAAACCCCAGCTAATACACGATCAATAGCATATCCAATATTATATACCACCGTAAGCGGCAGGTATAATAACTAATATCCCTTCACATTATTTTGAATGATCTTAAAAAAACTCAATTTCATAAAACATTTAGATTATACATTGTAAAACGCTCAAACTTATATTTAAGGTTAACACTAAAAATTTGTAATATAAAAATAAAACTTATATTTAAGTTTAACCCTTAAAAAAATTGTGAAAAAAATAAAATACAAATGCCATCAACTTTGAATTGTACAAAATATTATATTATTTTAACTTTAACTTTAACACTCAAATAATTGTGAAAGAAAAAGTACAATTGTCATCCATTTGAATCCTACCTACAAAATATTATTTTATTTTATTT
>SNQJ01S0001934.1:242196-257203 GCA_010110895.2 Picea sitchensis | reverse complement strand
TGAGGCAAAACTTTTTTATCACCTTGTGATCCATTCAAGCATGCTTCGTCATTTTTCGAGCTCGATAAAATCACGAAGAGTCATATGTTGGGCGATAGTTTAACCCATTTTCGGTCCCAACAGACTAACTATGAAAAATGAATACTCTGATCACTTTGGTTAGAAGAGTTCTCCTTCGCATTATTTTATGTTTTTTCGGTCCTTGGAGACTAAAATTACGAAAAATAACATCTATGGAGTCTTCTTTAAGTTATTTTCAAACTCCCTAAACATGAAAACAACTGAGTTTTCCTTCTCTGGACTCGTAAAACCATACATTGATGGGCTCATCTAGGAATGAACCCTTACTTCTTCTAGTTCGTTAAACTTAGGAAGAGGAACTTACCAAAGGTAAGTTATACCGAACACTTGTTATCCTCCTCAAGCTCGGTAAATAAGAAAGAGGTACTCATCGATCTGGGTGGGGGAAAAATTAAAGGAAGTAGGTCAAGTGTCTTGAAACCTTTAAGTTATTTGTTGTTGTCTCCCTTGAACATGGCACCTGCTTGCATCTCACCTTACATTTGGTTATTTCTCTCTCCCTTGAGTCACACCAATCCTATGAGTCTTTTACTCCTTCGGCTCATCCAAAGAGTGCCCTAGATTTTGTCGCACTATGTTTTGGTCCTTTTCTCAAACGAGTCGAAGTTGTCGAATCTTGTGTCGTGCCTCATAATTTTCAAGGGAATTTTTTCACTTCATATCAACCATCTACAATATTACTAGTTTCCATTCTTATGTCAGTCCATATTTCCAATCTCATATTACTGTCCTATGACCATTTTGTGTCGATGATGGGGGATACATCAAGGCCCTCCTTTGACGCGTCTTTTCCCGTCAACTTCAACACATTATCCGGGAATTCAAATTAGAAACACAATAATACCTTGGAACTTGCATGCCTCAATGGAAGACCTCCTCAACTTCGACAATGGGCTTACATCATTGACCCCTGATCGATTGATTCCACAGGTGTTCGACCTCAACTCATTTATTCACATTCGTTGGAATGTACTAGGGTACCTTGGGAGTCATTGACATCATTAGTGATTTCCCTTGCACTTGTTAAAGGTATACCTAAATGAATGGTAATAAAGTAGTTTCTACCATGTTCGACATCGAATCATTTATTCACATGGCTAGACTCGCACCGTTTCGAGATCGAGACGAAGACCCTAGGTTGAGCGCTCACTTTGTTATGTGATTTTCCTAGGTTGCGATGAAGATTATTTGACTGATTTACATAGATCCACTTTGTATTGGTCTGTGGCTATGTTCTTGTCATATCATAGCTCCACTGTGTATTCTTTCGTTGCTGTGATCAAGTCATGTCATGGAGAAATGGATCCACATTGTATCTTTGGTGTCCATCTCCTTAGTCAATATCACTATGGATCCACAGTGTATTGGTCGGTGGCCATGCTTTGAGTCATTTATATCTCGAGCATAGGTATGCCTGCCTTGGGAATGAAACGTATATTAATATTATTTGATGATTGTTTGCATATTTTACCAGGTTCTCCGACTCCACCACCCTTGCGTTGAACAAAGTGTTTCGACCATCAATTTCCTCTTCTGACTTCACACTTTGGGGGGCAATCTATTACACATCAAAATTCCACACTTTCATATAAAGTGTCGCACATGGCGCAAACATCATGTTTTAAGTGTTGCAAGTTTCTCATGTGGTGCAAACGTCACATTCTAAGTGTCGTAATTTTCGTAACATGCTTCATGCACTTTTTGAAAGTGTCACAACTCAATTGACACCTTGGAAACATTTGTCACAACCCCCCAAATCATGTTAGAAAGAAAAGCCTCATCATTTGGCAGTCGAAACACACCTTTTTCCTTGGAAAGTGCAACCTATGTTTGAGCATTTATGAAGGGTGGTGCCCTCGTGGCCATACTAGGGGAGTGCCATGGCGCCCCCTATGCCATGTTATGGGAGCGCCACTGCTATGATGGAACCCTGTCTCTCACTATGGGGGAGCGCCATTCTTGTTGAGGAAAAAGGGGAATCTCCTCCACCAAATTCTATGGGCCAGTTCTCTCAGATTGGGTTAGTTATGTTTGACCCTCGTGCGTGGGCTTCACCTTAGGATCTTATCCAAACCTCAGGGGTCTATATCCTCATCCATATCCTTCATTTGCTCATGGTGGTTGTACTTCTCATCCCTATAAATTGAAATCATTTCCATGGGGAAAGAGGAGGAAGAAACCAGTAATAACATCGTTATTTTGATCTTACATTGTTCATGCAAGGGCTGGACAAAGAGAGCCTGGAGGAGTTGTTGCATATTCAAACTCAAATTGTAAGTATCTGCTTTGGGTTCTCAAATTAATACACTTGGCCTATTTCCTTCAAGTATGTGTACTTTCATATTTACTTGTCTATTGTCTTTCAATCTTCATAGGTAGATCTGTTTGGTTAATTATATAAAGCGGAAGAAAGGTATCTTTATTTTTCTTTGCAGGATCTCATATGCTTTAAGGAGCTTAGGAATCAAGCTCAATATTTGGAGCATCAAGGACAATCACCGAAATAAGGTATGTCACACTTTTCTTCTTCTCGTTTAACTAGCTGAGTTAGATCTAAAAGGAATATAAAAACCATTTGTACTTTTCTATCTTGGTAACAGAAATCTGATAATCCAAGGGAGATTTCACCTATCCGTAGGGAAAATATTATGTAACTAAGAAATCTCATAGCCAACGTCCAAACTCACACATAGACCTCTAAAACAACGCAGGTCCAATAAGTTTTTTGACCCCATAACCATCACACACTTATTTCCAACCTTGAGTGTTAAAAGCACCTCTCTAAAACAACATACTACATTTGAAATACCTTTATTTTCAAAAGCTTCCTCATAATTTTTTCATCCTATTACATTTAATTTTTACACATATCTTGTCTTTCTTCTTATCCTTAAACTATGTTTTTACACTTTCATATCTTCTTTACATTCTATTTCTTACAATTTCATTATATTTCTTAGAATTTCATTAATCAATTTTGACCTTCAATAACCATTAATATATATTTATAACTTGTCCCACCTCTTACCTTACTCGTCCAAATAAATTATGTTATAAAGTTATAATATCAATTTACATTTAACTTGGTTTTGCAATGTGGCCCTCATGTGATCTCACAAAACGAAGAAGATCTGTCATGGAATCTTCCCATATTTCGACCGAGTATTTTGTTTGTTAGTAGGATTGCTATTTTATAATGTTATACAATAATTTGTTATATTAATATATTTTTATGTTGGGAATATATATATATATATATATATATATATATAATTTTGTGTTAATATTATTATTGGGTGGTGTGATTAATATTATAATTATAAAATGAAAATGATTTATAAGTATTTATAATGTTAAAAGGTTTGTAAATTTGAAAGTTGATTTTGTAATATAATTTTTAAGTTGATGTGATAATATTCTCTTTCACTTCGTAATATCAATATTGTAAACTAATTCAATGTTAGTTTTATTTTATATATTATTTTTGGCTTCTTATTATTATGTATGTGATGTTATATGTTATCTTTTCTAATGACATATCTCTATGTAGAGATTATGTTTCACTTTTATATGTATATTCACATGTTTAAATCTTCTAAATGATATGTTGAGATTTTATTCTATATTAATATTTTATTTCTAAATAATATGTGTATGTTAATATTGTTGTTGTGTATATATCCACAATAAATATTTTATCAATTTATAACTCATTTTTTAGGTGTAAAATTTTAAATTAATATGATATCAATCTTAACACACTCAATTAAGTAAAATGACATGGAAAATAAAAAATAAAAATAAAAACTTAAAAAAATTAACAACATTTTTTTTTAATAATTAATTAAAAAAATAAATTTAATTAATTATAATTATTAAAATTAAATAAACAAAATATTAAACCTAATACATTTATATTGAAATTAAAAATTAAAAATTAAATAAAAAAAATATTTGAAATTAAAAATTAAAAATTAAAAATTTAACTTAAAATATTAATTATTTAATCAATCAAATTTTTATTTAAAAAACTAATTTAATAACATCATTCAAACCAATTTGAGAAACATTGAAATTCTAACCTATCTAAACTAAGCTTTACATTCTTAAAAGTAGCATAAGATCGATATCATCTTGGAGTACATAAACAACAAGTCAAAGTTGAACTTTCCAGCAAAGCATATGCAAGAGATACCACTAAGTGCCATGAAACTTAATCAATAATGAAGGATGTCTTAAAGTTGTCCCATAGGTGGGCCACCACATGCTTGTCCTCATCTTATGCCATGTGAAGTTCTATTGGCCCATAGGTGGGCCACCACATGCTTGTCCTCATTGATGCCATGTGAAGTTCTATTAGACAAAATCATTGAGTGATGTAAATGCCATAGAAGACAATGTGGAGGTCAAATCACTCGTCCGCATCGACTGCTTCATCATCAAATCAAGATGAGGGAACAAGACATCTCAAAAACAACTTTTAGATGTCACTACGGTCATTATGAGTTTCTGGTGATGCCCTTTGGGTTAACCAATGCCCCTGCTACGTTCCATTCATGTATGAACCATGTATTCAACAAGCAGCTAAGGAAGCACCTGTTGGTATTCTTTGATGCCCTGCTTATCTATAGCAAGACATGGGAGGAGCATCTTAGGCATTTGGACCAGATTTTGTCAATTATGGAGGAACAGTCGCTATATTCTAAGGAGTCCAAATGTGAGTTTGGAATGAAGGAGGTCCTTTATCTAGGACACATTATCGGAGCAAAAGGGGTACAGGTACATCAGGAGAAAATTGAAGCCATCATAGAATGGCCCACTCCTAAGACACTCACAGAATTGAGAGGATTTCTGGGAATGTGCACATATTACAAGAAGTTTGTAAGGGGTTCTCTCAATTGTGTGCACCCTTGACCGATTTGACTAAGAAGGGAGCATTCAAGTGGGACGAGGAGGCTCAAAAAACGATGGACAAGATGAAGAAGGTGATGAGTACATGCTCAGTCTTAGCCCTTCCAGATTTCAGTCTCCCATTTACCTTGGAGTGTGATGCATTCAGGGAAGGAATAGGGGCCGTACTAATGCAGAAGAGGCACCCTCTTGCCTACGAGAGCCGGAAACTCCGGGGTCCTAAGCTACTCTACAACATTTATGACAAAGAAATGTTGGCTATCATGCATGCACTAGCCAAATTCCGGCAGTACTTGGTAGGTGCTCGGTTTTTTGTCAAGTCAGATCATAACAGTCTCAAATACTTATTGGAACAAAAGGACTTGAACGAGAGGCAACAAAAATGGGTAAGCAGAATACAAGCCTATGACTTTGACATTGAGTTTGTCAAAGGGAAGAACAATGTGGTGGCTGATGCCTTATCCAGGAGGCCATCCATCCTTGCCATAACAAGGATAACAGTTGATTGGAAGGACTAGCTAGTGATGGAGTATGCAGAGGATCAGTTTGCGTGCCAACTACTGGACGGACAGGTACAAGATGCAGATTTCAAGGTTATTAATGACCTCATCTACTATAAAGACCAAATCTTCTTGGTTTCTGGATCGGCCTTCAAGGCCAAGGTATTGCAGGCATGCCATGACTCACCAATGGCGGGTCATCAGGGAATTAGCAAGACGTATAGGCAGGTGAGAGAAAGATTTTCTTGGAAAGGACTCAAGGAGGATGTGATTAGGCACATCAAAGAGTGTACGCCATGTCAGGCAAACAAGGATGAGCACACGCACCCAGCAAAACTTTTGCAACCCTTGCCCATTCCAGAGCACAAATGGGAAAGCATATCCATGGATTTCATCACCGGGCTACCAAAGACGCAAGGGAAAGACTGCATATTTGTAGTGGTGGACAGGTTAACAAAGTTTGCACACTTCTTTTCCATAGCTACCGACTTCAGTGTAGCATAGGTGGCCGAACTATTTTTCAGGGAGATTTTCAGGTTGCACGACCTACCCAAGACCATTGTCAGCGATAGGGATAGCAGGTTTATGAGTACCTTCTGGTAGGAGTTATTCAGGTTGGTTGGTATGGCTTTGAGCCCTAGCACCAGCTATCACCCTCAAACAGATGGACAGACAGAGATAGTCAACAAGTGGGTGGAGGGCTATCTCAGAAACTATGTGGCAGGGCAACAGAAAGCGTGGGTCAGATGGTTGCATTTGGGAGAATATTGCTACAACACCACCCAACATATGTCCATTGGTATGTCACCATTCAGAGCTTTGTATAGCTATGATCCTTTATCATTTGTAGAGATTACATTCGGTGACAGCAGGGCACCAATGGTACAGGATTGGATACAGCAAAGCCAAGACATTCTCCGGGAACTGAAGGATCATCTATAGAGGGCACAAAATCAGCAGAAGGTCCAAGTAGACAAGCATAGAGTTGACCGGACTTTTGAGGTTGGCGATTTGGTCTATTTGAGGCTGCAACCGTACAGGCAGGCTTCCATTAAAAGAAGCAAAGCAGAGAAACTGCAGCCACGTTTCTTTGGACCCTACAGAGACATCAAGAGGATAGGGGTCGTAGCTTACGAGTTGGAGCTTCCACAAGGCAACAAAATTCACAACGTTTTTCATGTCTTGTGCCTTAAGGAAGCCCTCGGTCAACACATCAGGCCTATTGAAGTATTACCCCCCATGGATGAGGAGGGACAACTTGTTTTGATTCCGGAGGAGGTACTAGAAGTCCGAGAGAAGGGGCTCAGAAACCGAAGCATCAAGGAGTACCTGATCAGGTGGAAGGATTTACCCATTGAGGATGCCACTTGGAAGTCGGAGCACGTGGTAAGAGAAGCAAGTTTGGAATTGCTTGAGGACAAGCAATTTCAAGCAAGGGAGACTGTAATGTCCCCCACCTCTTAGAGAGGTGATGAGGAGACTCAGTGGCCTGGGCACCCCCACTAGGTCATAGTCTCACACTGAGGGGGTAAGTCAACGAGGCTAAAGTTATATTTTTAAGTTGACTTAAGGAAGGAAAGGGATAAAGGAGTAAAAGATAACTCAACAGAAGAATAGAAGATTAACCCTGGGAGTTAACCTAACTCAACAGAGGATTAGAAGGAAAAGTATAAGTAAGAGGCTGGGACGCACCTATTATTCATTCTGGTTTTGGTATAGTGTTTGCTATTGCTCTTGAGAATTCAGTTTGGGGGTTTTGCTATACAAGCCCTTGTGAGCAACTCAGTGGTGAAATATCCACTCACCTTGTTCCGCAGCTTGGTCTCGGGGATGAAAGACTCCTCCACACCATTCTATTCTCAGCTCATCTCCATCTAGCGCTCCAGAAGTGAGCAGGTCGTACTGTTCTTGTGATTCCAGCAAGGGCACACCATCATCTAGAGGGAGGTTCGATCCAACTTATCCAGAGGGCCAGTGGCCATTCCGACACTTGGGTTTTGTTTGCAGGGGCAAGACCATCAGTTTGAGGGTTTTTTTGGAGGGTTATCATCATCATATATTTATCTGCAGATTGGGACGTCTTGGAGGCAAAGGGGGCATCTTGTGATTCAGTAAAACTCAGATCTAGGAGGCTATGCTTAGAATCTGAGTCTGAAACTTCTCCCATAGGGTTCACATAGCCTGATCTACATTCTTGGAGAGTTTCATGCCAATTGGAGGTGTATTTCTTCAGGGACGAGTTGCCTAGGTTTTCAGTTATTTAGGAGGGCGCAACTCCCTTAGAAGATTCAACAGTTGGAGAGGTTTGCCTTGGACGTTGGGCTTGAAACTTCAGGAGGAGGATCCCACTGCCCTGATCTATTATCTGACCGAGTTTGGGCTCATTCGGAGCATTCTTCCATCAGGGCCAAAATATTGAGGGTTTCAGTATTCACTTGGAGCGTGGCACTCTTCAGCTGGAGGGCTTGGCATTCATATCTGCTTGGTACTGGTCTTCATTGTTTATTCAGCCTTTGGGGCCTTCTTTTGTATTGACGAGAGCATTTTGTAGCAGCTCATATTTATTGTTTGTACGACCATCTGAGGTTTTTGCCAGATCGGTCATCTTTGTATTGATTCAACATTACTCATAATAAAAAGGTCAGATCTTTGCTTGTGCTTCTATATCTTGTATGTATTGTGATCTTCATGTGTTGGATGAATCTTGTATGCTCTTAATAACTCAATAAACACCTGCACATCAACAAATCAGTGGTAGTTAGTGATTCCAAGCGAAAAATTTAGCTTGGGATCATTACACTGTTTTATGCTATCAGAAATTTAATGTCTTGTTGATCCTAAATTACAGTAGTTAATGTTTGGAAATTAAAAGAAATTTTTTCTGTTTTAGCTAGCTATTGTTTTTCCCTTAAACTCTAACATGGGATCAGAGCTTAGGGTGTGAAAAGAGTTCACTTGTGGCATACTTTTGAGCCTACGTAGATCCACTATTAAGGGTTTTTTTTATCAGATCAGCAGTGAATTTGCATTGTATCAAATCTCTTCTATAAACAATCTTCAGTATGGCTTCTTCTTCAGTCAAAGCAGAAGTTAGGCTTGAAGGGGCTTCAAACTTCAATGCTTGGAAGGCTAGGGTCTTTAATATCCTAGAAGAAAGTGACTTGGATGAGTTGGTTAATAGGGTGATGGAAGAACCTACTTCAAATGAAGGAAGAGTAGCCTATAAGAAGATGCAGGCCAAAGCCAAGAGGGTCATTTTTTACTTAGTTAAAGATATTATGATGCCACCTATTGCTCATCTAAGGACAACAAAGGAATTCTTTGATTCCCTAGCAAATTTGTATGAAAGAAAGACCCAACTCAGAAAAGGACCTTGAAGAAACAACTACGTACATTGAAGATGGGAAAGGATGAAACCATCTCTGCCTTCTTTTCCAAAATTTCCCAAACAAGAGATCAGCTTGCAGCAATTGGAGTTGAAGTAGATGATGATGACCTTGTACAAACAACAGTAGATGGTCTTCCATAATCATGGGAGACATTTCTCTCATCTGTAAATGGAAGAGAAGTTCAACCCAACTTCAAGAGATTATGGCATGATTGCTTGGAAGAAGAGGGCAGAATTAAAAGCGAAAATGAACCCTCAACGGTGAAAGACCGTGCTCTTTCAGCCAAAGCCAAGAAATGGAAGAGGTTTCCTCAGCACAAAGGCAAAGGTAAGAAACCTCAAGGTAAGAACTCTCATCCTCACTCTCATTTATCTAAAGTAAGATGCTTTAACTGTAACAAGCTAGGTCATTATGCAAAAGATTGCAGGAACCCTCCTTCACAGCAGAAACGGAAAGGCAGGTTCCATGCTTCAGTTGCGACTGAGGAAGAAGAGCCTCAAAGAAAGAGAACCAGAGTTGTTACTAAAGAACAAGAACAACGCAGAGAAAGTTATCTTTTTTCATCTCTCTCTAGTGCTGTCACCAAATCAAAATAAATTTGGTTAGTGGACACTAGGGCCTCCAAGCACATGACATGCTTCAAAAAGAACCTTGTGAACTACCGGGATAAGAAGTTCAATGTGAAGGTAGAATTGGGTGATGATGGCACATATGCCATCAAAGGAATTGGATCAACATCTTTTCAGCTTCAGTTAGGTATTGTATTTCATATTGAAGAAATTCTTTATGTTCCTAGATTAAAGAAAAATCTTATCTCAATTGCAGTTCTATAAAGTAAAGGGTACACAATAGCCTTCTCCTAAGGAAAGGCTCTTATGTGGCCCTCAAATTAAAGTATGAGCTCAACCATGACAATCTGAGCTCAAGAAGGTGGACTTTACAAAGTCACTGGTCAAGTTATTCAAGCATTATCTTATGAGATGATCAACCCCTACAAACTATGGCACAAAAGGTTTGGACATCTCAACTATAATGCTCTCCCAGGTTTGCAAAAGATGATAACAGGTATGCCAGTTTTTTCTTTTGAGCATGATAATATTTGTAGAGGTTGTGCTCTTGGTAAAAATACAAAGAAAGCTTACCCTCACAATAATAGAAAAACTAATGATACCTTAGATCTTATTCATTATGATCTCTGTGGACCTATGACTTCTCCGTCCATGAATGATTGTCTTTATTATATCATTTTTATTGATGATTGCTCTCGTAAAACCTAGATTTATTTTCTAAAAACTAAAGATGAATCTTTCAGTAAATTTCAGGATTTAAGAATCTTGTTGAGAATCAAAGAGGTAGACATATCCGTGTTTTCAGAACAGACAATGGAAAAGAGTTTGACTCCCACAAGTATGATGATCTATGTCGGGCTTCTGGGATTAAGAGGGAGTTGACCGTGCCTTATAATCCCCAACAAAATGGGGTTATAGAAAGAAAGACCAGGACAATTTGTGAGGCAGCCAAAACTATGATGTATGATCAGAATCTTCCATTGTTTCTTTGGGCCGAAGCTACAAGTACTGCAGTCTATATTCATAACATGTGTCCTCATAAAGCCTTGGAAGAGAAAACTCCAGAAGAAGCCTTTAGTTGATCATTTGATAATTTTTGGTAGTCCTGTCTACATTCATGTACAAAAAGAAAAGAGGAGTAAGTTAGAGCCCTCTGGAAAGAAAGGCACTTTTGTGTGGTACAGTGAAAGCTCAAAAGCATATTGAATCTATGTACCAGGGAAAAAGCATATAGAGGTCAGTAGAGATGTGACCTTCCATGAGTAAGTTTCCTTTCATCGTTCCAGAGAAATTCCCTGTGATACAGAGGAGCAGGAAGCTCCATCTCCAGAACCTTCAGATTCACAACTTTCAGATGAGTAGAGGGAGGAGGACAGAGAGCCTTCAGTAGACCCCATAAGGGATTCTATTGAGTTTCCCCTAGAGAAACCTCATGCCAAAAGGAATCCAACATGGTGTTGTGAAATTTTAAAGGAAGCAGAAAAACATGCAGCACCTAAAGGTACTTTCAGAGAAAGCAAGAAGACAGATAAATACTCAGGTTTGATAGCTCAGTTGAATCTTGTGATTGACTCAGAACCTTCCACTTTTGATGAGGTTGTCAAACATAAAGTGTGGAAGGATGCCATGATAGAAGAATACGAGTCAATATTGAAGAATGATGTATGGGAAGTGGTCCCAAGACCTCAAGGAGAATCAATAGTAATCTCTAAATGGATTTACAAAATAAAGCATGCAGCAGATGGCAGTGTTGAAAAACTCAAAGCTAGATTTGTGGCTCGTGGTTTCTCTCAGAAAGAGGGAATTGATTATGATGAGATCTTTTCTCCTGTTTCCAGGTATACCTCTATCACAGTCATCATCTCTCTTGCTTCAGTCTTTAATTGGAAACTTCACCAAATGGATGTTAAGACTGCTTTTCTTAATAGTGAAGTTGAGAAAGAGGTTTATATCAAGCAACTTGAGGGTTTGGTGATCCATGGGAAAGAATCCCATGTCTACAAACTCAAGAAAGCCTTGTATGGATTGAAATAGGCTCCGAGAGCTTGGTATGGAAGAATTGATAGTTTTCTTCAGAGTCTTGGGTTCTCCAAGAGTATAGCAGATCCTAATCTTGATATAAAGATTGTGAAGAATCATCCTGTTATCTTGGTTTTATATGTGGATGATTTGCTACTTACTGGAGAGGAACATCTGATAGCTCAGACTAAGAGGGAGCTGTCAGCAGAGTTTGAAATGAAGGACTTAGGTCTTATGCATTACTTTCTTGGTTTAGAGGTGTGGCAGAAACATGGTGAGATCTTTCTCTCACAAAGTAAGTATGCAGTTGATGTGCTTCACAGATTTGGGATGCTAGATTGTAAGTCCATGACCACACCTATGATTTATAACTTGAAGAAGTTACATGATCAAGCTACAGGTTCAAATCCAGAAGACCCCACAGTATATCGTCAAATTATTGGGTCCTTGATGTATCTAGTACACACCAGACCAGACATTTGTTATGCAGTAAATGCTCGTAGTCAATCCATGTGTAATCTAAAACACATTCATATGATAGCTGCTAAACATATTCTCAGATATGTCCGGAGGACTATAGCTTATGGACTCAGATACACTTCTAGTGGAGGTGTAATGCTTCATCGCTATACAGATTCAGGTTGGATGGGCAGTACAGTGGACCGGAAGAGCACTTTCGGATATTGCTTCAGTTTGGGTTCAGCTATGATCTCCTGGTCTAGCAAGAAGCAGGGCTCCATAGCCCAAAGCACTGCAGAGGAAGAATACATTGTTGCAAGTGTTGCTAGTAGAGAAGCAGTGTGGCTCAAAAAACTACTCTCATATTTGTTCAGTGCTGAGCTGGAACCCACAGTAATTCACTGTGATAACCAGCGTTGTATAAAGCTCTTCGAGAATCTTGTGTTTCATGACAGATCGAAACACATTGAGATGAGATATCACTATGTTCGGGACATGGTGCAAAAGAACATTCTCAATATTGAGTATGTTCCGACGACAGAACAAACTGCGGATATTTTGACCAAGCCCCTGTCGTTGAAAAAGTTTGAATACTTTCGATACAAGTTTGGTGTCGTTGAGAATGCCTCTCTTGCTGAGAGGGAGTGTTAAAATTAATTCAATTGCAAGAGCCATTCTCCGGGAGGATGGCAAAGACCCTAGCTGTGATCTAGGGCCCCCAATACACTCCTGGAGTTCTTGGTCTGGGACCAAGCAATTAGAGCCATGGCAAAAGACCCTAGTTGGGCCCCCAGTGTATTGTTGGGGTTCTTGGTCAAGGACCAAGCAGTTTGATGGTATAAGTCCCTAGATGTGTTCTAGGGTCCCTGGATGTGTTCCAGGGAATCCTTGCTCGATGCTTGAATTGATCCTTGGTTGTGTACCTTGGTGGATAAGACCTTAGTTGTGATCTAGGGCCCCTAGTGTGTTATGGGGTATCCTAGTCTGGGACCAGGCAGTTCCTTGGTTGAGTACCAAGCTAAGATGATGTGTGACCTTCCTCTCTCTCGAGACGGTCCATGTGACCTAGGCGCAGTTAAGAAGAAGGAAATGATCACATCATTGACCCTCCTCATATGTTGGGATGATAAAAACTTATAAGTTATATCATGAGACTCATGTGGACACTCTACCATTAAAGAAGAACTTAACCTTTGACTTTGTCCTTTTTGTTTATTAATGAAACCCCCTCTCTTCGACTTGTTTATTTCCTTGTTGACTTTTCTGATTTAACATTTAATATTTATATTGTAAAATATTATTTGTTTAATTGTTAGGGTTTAAACCTAACCCTAAAGTTAGGAGAAAAGGGCTAATGTGCTAGCCCTAACCTACCTACCAAAAACTATAAATAAAGTGACCTACTCCTCACTCACTACACTCATTCCTTTCTTGGCCAATTTGAGGACTGAGGTTTTTGTTGCGGCTCTTCTTGATCAGGTTACTAAGTGGTTGCGACCCTTTTTGGACAGGTTTCTCAGCTCCTTCTTTGTGTGTTTTGGTCTGCTCCAACTACCGCGGGTTTATCCTTTTTCAGTCTTGTTCTGCTTAGCATGTCGCTGACCTAAAAAGGTCTTTCCAGCCAACCGTAAAGAGAATTTTGTTGTTGTTCGGGTTCCATCTTAGTGTGACGCCATTGTTGCCTTGTTTGTGCTGCCTTGCTGTCTGATTGGTGCCGCCTTAACCTTCTGCTGGTGCCGCCCTTGATTGCTGCCTCTCTTTGTCTGCAAGTAGCCCTAGTAAGGGTTTCTTAGGGCTACCCTGGAGCTGCTGGTATTTCTTCCATTGCTGTAGCAGTCTGAGTTTTCTGGGTTGAAATTATTAAGGTTGTTTGTAGCCTCTTTTCCAGCCACTAGGCTGGACAGTGGTGTCCTGTTTTTTAGTCCTATTACTTGATAGTGGCATGGCCTCTTGATTCTCAGCCAGTTGGTTAGTTTTCTGGCATAATACCCTAAACGTTCTTCTTGGCAATTTGTCCTAATGATCATGATGAGATCTACCCTGAGGGTTTGATCCATGATCCCTTATAGCTTTTTCTGAGCATACATCAAAGAGGATAACAACAACATATCAGGTAATTTTGTTCCTTGTTTTAACTAAGGTAATAGTTAAGTAAATGTCCTGTTATTTACTGTTTTATGCTATCAGAAATTTAATGTCTTGTTAATCCTAAATTAAAGTAGTTAATGTTTGGAAATTAAAAGAAAATTTTACTGTTTTAGCTAGCTACTGTTTTTGCCCTTAAACTCTAACACATTCACAGTTATTGATAATGAAAGGAATAGTTCCTCTTCTAGTTCTACATCTATTCCCACATCTAGTAGAGAGTAGAGTTTCTCTCTTTTAGGGTTTACCCTCTTGCTATGTAACAGGATTCGTCCCTACCCCCCTCCGTGTCGCGTGTCCAACAAATCCGACACAATTCGTTGGGACACGTGTCTAATACGTGTGAAGTCCGTGTCCTGAACACGTGACACGTACATAAAACGTGTTCGACACCACTCAAAACCGTGTCCCGAAATTCTGACACGTGTCCCGCAGAAAGGAAGCCCGTGGGCCCTCAACAACGATTTTAAAGTTGTTTTTCTCTCATTTTGCAAACAGGTTGGAGCAACAAGAAAGGTTAGAGAGCAGCAAAAGGCTTTGGTAGAGTGTGAGAAGGGATTCCAAGTGCCAAGCAAGAGGATTTGTCCACCATTCTTCAAGATATTTTCTACAGCAGCAATCTAATAACTTTGCTACAACAGTCATGGCTCAATCATCAAGGGCAGCTGGAAGAGGGAAAAAGAAAGAGAGGGATTTTCCCACTAATGTTGTCCCCCCTCCTTCATTTTCAACAGGGTCAGCTAGTGTTCCATCTGCTAGAAGTGAGGCTGCAGCAACAAGTTCAGAGGCTAAAAAACATGATGTTTTAGCAAGGCAACAAGTTCAAAAATCAAAGTATCCATTGTGGAAGTATGTCACAAGACATCAAGGGCCCGGGTCCAAGTTAAAGGGGGGAGGTAATATTCTTTGGACATGTAGTTTTTGCAAAACTCAA
>SNQJ01S0001934.1:214594-226291 GCA_010110895.2 Picea sitchensis | reverse complement strand
AAGAAGAAAGTAGGTATGGTTTAATTTAACTTGGTTTTTTTGTTATATAATGTGCATTTTTTTAAATTTAAAGGCAATGCAGGGAAATGGTGGTGGAGGTAGGTGGAGCAATGTTGAATGTTTTTCTGTGAAAAGGGTAAAGGGTGAATTTTTTTTGGTGTAAAATCCATGTAATCTTTTTTTATTTCAAATACAATTGTTTTCCTCCCTATTTGTCTATTTAGGTTTTAACGGTTTTGGTCTTCGCATAAGATGTGCTTCTGCACACAATATTTATTTTTTATTTAATATTTTTCATAACAATATATGTTTAATATTTCTCTTGAGATTTTTGGTGTTTTAAAAATATTTTTCACATTTTTTTGTTTTTGTTGGGTTCAATGGAAGGGGACACCAAGGCAGACCTAAATAGTCTAGTTGATGTAAATTACACATGTGCAATGAGCATAGGGGGAGGCAAAGGAGAAGGAATGTATGGTTGATTTAACTTATTTTTTTCTACATAATTATATAATGCGTGTTTTAAAAAAAATTAGAGGTAATGTAGGTAAATGTAGGTGGAGTGTTGTTGAAATATTTGTGTTAGAGGGGCACATGGTTTTTGTGTGAGTGACATAGGATGAGCCTTTTTTCTGGTGCAAAACCCATGTAATATTCCTTTTTTAAGATACAATTTCTCTTCTCTCTCCTTACCTATTTTTACAATTGTTCTTCTCTCTCCTTACCTATTGAGGGTTTATGATTTTTGGTCTTTGCATAAGATGAACTGCTTAAGGGTTTTGGTCATTATTTACTATTTTTTTATAATATATCACACTCTATATTTATCATTTTTCATGAGATTTTTGATGTCTCCTAAATATTTATGATAAGATTTTTTGGGATTCCAGGTGGGGAAATTATGGCAAGTCAAAACAACCCAATTGATGCAGATTCTATAAGTGTAGTGGGTACAAGTTAAAGCCAAGGAGGAGGCAACTTGCAAATTTGGTTTAATTTAAATCATTTTGTGCTACATTTACCCCACCCCACCTCCGCCCACATATTTTTTTTTTAGGTAAATTGTATTCAAGAAGGAGATAAATTTATATTATGTGTATGCGCATGTATTCTGAGCCATCTTGTGGATTGGTTCCCAAAATTTGGAAGTTTCTCATAAGTAAGGCCATAAGTGATGTTTGAATTGGCCACTTATAAAAAGAAATAGATTGTTCATATACCTCCAAGATTTTAAAAGTCATATAACCTAACATATCTAGGCTACAACCCCTTCTCTATTTTTCATATAATCACCTATAGTTGGAAAACAAAAAATTGACATGATTAGGCATGATATCTAACCCTTTAACACTATGTTGTTACAACGTTACATTGATTAGAAATGTAGATCATCAACTTTTGATGTACCTATTCATTTACTAAAAAAAAAAACTTAAAAAAAATGATTTCCAAAACTCGTGGACCGAGCCATCCTTGGATTCCAACATTGTCCAAAGCCCAACTTCTATATGAAGTCCATCTTCAAATAAAGAATTAAATTCCATATTGAGTTTTCTACCAACATGAAAGAATGAAGTGCAATTAAAATTATTTTTCATTCTTTGGATCTCCTCAAAAAGTAAATTTAGAAACAAGTTTCCTATCCTAAATTTACCACACATCTAATTTATAACAACTAGTGAATCACCAAAGCTTTGCAGATTGTCAACCCTTTTTTTTTGAATCTAAGATAACAACAATTTTAAAGCTATAAGTTCTATGTAGTTGTTAGAACCTTCCCCTAGGCTTACTTTGTACTTAAATAAATGAGTATTATATGTGAAAAGGGTCCCCCTTGCCCTGCAAATGGGAGGGTCACCTTGACTAGCACCATCAAAGTAGCCCCAAGCCCCCGAATTTTCAGTTGGCTCATGATTAAGTTTCCTTTGAGGCATTCTTTTTGGACGGAACTTGTAGCTAGCAATATTTTACTTACATTGGGATGCAGATTGAAAGGAAGGAATGCATCTATTTTCAAATATTCTAGCAATCCTTGCAAGCCAAAATTCAAATACCATAGTCAATAATAAAAAGGAGGGCTTTAAATTATTTAATATCTTGCTTCTTCTGCCAATGAGTAAAACACTTTGCAATTGAATTGAACGTTTCCATCCTACTCTTACCCCTGTCAATCTATCCATTTCCTCCCAAACCTGTCTAGGATATGCACATGAAATTAGCAACTCACATATGGTTTCCTCCCACTCCTTGCATAAAACACACCTACTAGGACCATGATTGTTCCTCCTCTATAGAGCCTCATAGGTGAGGGCCTTATTATTTATGGCTAGCCACATAAATATTCTTACCTTCAATGGAGACTTGATTTTCCATAGTGGTTTCTATCACCATTAAAATATTTAGGCCTATCACTTTCATAGATGGAATTGTATCCTAGTTTTGGAGTGTAGATCCCTAGAGTAGAATTCTTGGACCAAGCTAATTCATCTTCCACCTCCTCAATTCCAAGATGACTTAATTTTATTTTTGTTGTGTATGCCTCCCACAACTTCCCTTCATGACCACCTAAATCTAATTGATTTGCATTTTTCCACTCTTGGTGCCAAATAGTGGACAGATTTGGAGATTTTATTTAGGTAGGTTAGGAATTCCTTTTCTTTGAGGAGTTGTGATCAGATTGTCAAGAAGTTTATATAGACCTCCACTCTGCACCCATGGATCTATTCCCACTCTAACTTTTTCTTTGTTTCCAAATTTCTCCACTCTCTAATTCCCCACTAGTGGGAAGGCTAAGCCCACGACTTTCCATATTATTTTCACACTTTGAATTCTTTTTAAGGGTATTTTGATCCATCCTGCTATAGTATCAATGTAAATGTATTTATGGGTGATGACTGAGCCCATCACTTGTTAAGAGTCTTCAAAGGTGTTTGTAGCTAGTGCCTTCCCAAAACAACGAATATTCTTGAGGCCCCAACCTGCTGAATCTTAGGCTTAGTTATGGGTTTCCATTTCACTAGGGATATTCCTTCACTTTCATTTTTACCAGACAAAGAAAATACAAAACTAATTTTATTTATGTTTCTAGAATCCCCTTTGGAATAAAAGCCAATGAGTGTTGATAGATCATGATTGCTTCTAGCAATGATTTAACCAAAACAAAATTTCCTCCTCTAGATAACCATATGTTACACTACAAGTTAATTATCCTTTCAACTTTGGCTATGAGCCATTTTCAATCATTGACCCTATAATCATTTGTCTTGATATAAAACCCCAAGTATTTGAAACCTACTTGAAAGTTCAAGATGCGGGATTGACAAGAAAACCTACTCTGAAAGTTCAAGATGCGGGATTGATGGTAAATATTTTTGGATATTTACCATCATACATATACTTATACAATATAGATTTAATATATCCCTTAATTTAGAATCATCTCCCCTTGAACCATTACAGAGTAAAAGAACATCATCCATAATAAATAAATGAGTCAATGTAAGAGATCTCCCTAACCTCATCCATTTGGTAGATCACATTCTTTTTGCCTCTAGTAAAGCATCGTTGATCCATTTAACTACTATAAAAAATAACAGAGGTGATAAAGGGTAGCCTTATTTGAGCCCTTTTGATGGTCTAAAGAAAGCATATGTTGATCCATTGATTAAGAATGCAAATGATACTAATGCTAAGAAAATAAATATATAGTTCACTAAAGGCACAAAAAAAATTGATGTGTATTAACTAGTGTTGATAACATCGACATCGGAAAAAAATCGACGAGGGTTCAAAAAACATCTCCTCAGAAATATCGGTGAAAAAATCGACAAACTGTGACAAACATTAAAAAATACAAAATATATTCATTTTTTCAGAATTTTAAACATGTAAAGCAACAACAACATCATATAAACACATTGGCAAATAAATATGGAGAAAGCACTGATATATATGATGTAGTGGATTCCAAATAAAAAATGATACATCGAAGTCGATACTGAATCCTAAACCCTAATAGTTGTCCAATCAAGGACTCAAAAGTGGAGAACCAATACAAAATGACATCACATATATAAATGTATTTCATCATCATGAGGTATATGTACAATGGAAAAATAAACAAAAATAACATCTAGCTATATGATATCAATTTCCTCTCCCCATTTTACGGGAAAAGGTCATGGGCTATTTGTCAAGTCTTCCCCTGACAATAGAAGGCCCTGGACCTACAACAAATGTCTGATGGTGACTGATGGGTGTAGAAATAGGTGTATTAATATGTGTAGGAGGTGGTGTTGATGCTAGTATATCACCCTCCTCCTCCTGTTCCTCCTCATCCTATTGTTCCTCTTCTAACCATGCAGGTGCCTCCTCCATGATAGGAACCTCAGACTCCACCCTCCACTTAGACAATACATCAATATTGTCTAAGGAAATAGCATCCACATCTGATGTTCTCTCCATTTTCCTCAACCATAGTCGAAGATTGTAATGGACATACACCAAGTCATTAAGACTTGGAACTCCAACCTGTAAGAGGGTCATACAAAATTTAATGAGTCTTGAGGGTCATAAATTACAGTAAATTTAATTTCTCTGTTGAAGTTCTAAGTTCTAACCTGTTGTGTTTATTTGAGTGTATTTTTTCAAATACACTCCAATTGCACTCACATCCCGAAGCACTACAGGTTTGACTGAGGATTCAGATGGAAAAATTATGTAAATTTGGTGCCCTTGCACCATAGTTTTGCCACCAAACATTTACAACAAATAAGAAAGAAAGAGAATTAAATTACATTTCAATATAGTGAAAAATAGAAAATAAAGAAAACATAATTAAACTTTAAAATAAAACACATAATTGAATTTCAAAAATCTAAAGTTCTAAATTCTAATGACTTACGTGGCATCAAAGTGGTCCTTTCACTAACAACATCGTCAAATACAAATAGTCTAGTACCATCCCAATACATCTCTATCTCGCGATTAATTATGATGTGAATCCCGACATCAAGTACCATCCTCTGAAGAAAAGTAAGGAATCCTTCCATCACCTCACCATCAAAATCAAAGTTGAATTTGTAGGAAAATGTGGGGTTGAGGAAAAGTGTTGCTACATGAATGGGTCAATGGACCATCTCAGTCCACTGACTATCAATCAAATCATGTAGCATCATCTGTGTACTAAAACTAGGGGTGCCCTTTCCCACATAATAAGACTAGATAGTTCCTTTGTCCCTATCCATGGATTCATACAAATAGGCCACAACAAGCTTATCACTATCAACCAATCTCAGAACCTTTACCAAAGGTTCACTAACTGAGCACACTTCTACCACTCCTTCCTAGAAGGAGTTGTTGTACACCAATCTAGCAATGTCTCTCCCATCCTCTCTCGTGCTATATGTACAATCATGCCACTCATCACAAACCAACATTTGTTTCAACTCAAATTGACATTGAAGCAAATATTGAAGAGTAATGAAGTTGGTGGAAAAACGTGTGATTATAGAACGCCGCAACTCCTTATTTCTAGTGCATCTCCTCATGAGGCTAAGAATGAAAGCATGGTTACATATAAACTTGGGGAGGCTCCTAGCCTGATAAATCACCTCCTTGATGAAGGAAAATTTCCCCATATCCTTGAGCATCAAATCAAAACAATGTGCAATGCATGGAGTCCAAACCAATGAGTAGTGCCTCTCCATAAAAATCCTACCAACAACCACATAATTAGCTACATTATATGTTATGATTTGTACCACATTATGAAAACCCATCTCCTGGAAGAACCCATCCATCTACTCGCATAAAAATGTTTCATATTTTACCTGTGTCGATGCATCCACTGATTTGATAAACACGATACCTCTAGGACAGTGTACCAAGAAATTGAGAAGGGTCCTACCCTTCCTATCTGTCCATCCATCAGACATCACTATGCATTCAAAGACCTCCCATGACTGCTTCAACTCAGATAATATAGATTTAATTTCCTTCTTTTCTTCTTGAAGGATTGCCCCCCGCAAATCCTCATAGGTAGCGCTTTTATACCTTGGGATAACAACAATAGTGGAAACACACATCGGTTTCCAAAATTGATTTTTTTTTGTGATGCTGAGAGGTAAGTCACTCTAGAAAAGACACTTCCCCATAACCTTGCTGTATTTTTCCTTCTCCCATTTTTTTATCATTGACATGATGGAAGGTTGTGTTCCAACGTTGATTCATGGAACAACAAAATATGAGGACCTCCTCATAGGAGAATTTTGGAGCCCCTCCCACTAACCTCAGTGGTAGATAACCATGAACTTCTAATTAAATTTGCAGCCTTAATTGCAACTTCCTATTCTTTCTTTCTATCCTTTGCATGAATTGAATCATGCAAAACTCTCATAATATCCGAGCTAGATCGGGGACAAATCAAAACATCGTGCTCGAGGAGTTTAGCCAAATGATATTTCAACCTGCTAATCCCTCCCGTCATATGATTCCCACACAATTTGCAATTCAATCGTTGCCAGTTTGTGCCATCTTCAAGTTCCCCATATTTCCAAAATGGGTCCAAATCCCTTTGAATATTTTCTATGGAAACATACAACTTCAAAATTCAAACCTAAGGCACCAAAAACACAAGAAAATGACATTAAACCCCACTAGAAAATAACAAAAGAAAACATCCTATTGGTTTAAAAAATCAAACCTCTAGATTAGATTATTCACAATGAAAAATGACAATAAGAGGGTGGATACAAAATTAATATCAAGGCTCAAGCTTACTGTCCCATTAAAACAAACCCTTACATTGTTTTATGGGCATGAAAATCATGGCAAATTGACAAAAAAAGAAGAAAAATGTAGGCAAGCAAACATGCATAAATCTATGAAAAAAATAGCAATAACATGGTGGGATTTAAATACATACCCATGAATGGAAGATTCAACATCAGTTAGAAAATGACATTGAACCATTACTCCGCTAAAAACTCCTTGATGGTGATGATGATGGTTGTTTAGCTATCTCTACAATGAGTGATGATGACCACAGACCATCCTCCTTCCTTCTTCAACAACCAACAAAAAAAATGAGTAAACAAAATCAATTTTAACCCCGCAGTTTCTGCCAGTCGATAATTTTTCCTGTTGTGGCATGAAATTTCTGGAAAAAACATGAGTTTTTCGAAAAAATTGTGATTAATTTTTTTTTGAAATCATGATTTTTTCGGGCCGAAAAATCGTCAATATTATCAACATTGGTATTAGCGTCGACCTTAGATACAACAAGTTTGTCTGATTATATGCTTCAGAAAGATCCAAATTTAGAACCATAGTTGGCAACTTCTTTGTCTTAATAGTATGCATCCTTTCTTGTTCCCACTCCTACTACATTGCATATTTATATACTATGAAGGAGCCCAAATTGCACTTTTGAAACTGTCTCAGAGCATTTTCTTTACTCTCAAGGCCATTGTCATAGAAATTGGCTTGAATTCATCCAAAATGTCAGGCTTTTCCTTTTTTGTAGTTAATGCAATGAAAGTAGAATTGAAGATACCTAGTATTCTTCCAGTACTCCTTGATTGATCAATAACTGTGACAAATCATCTTTTATTAACTCATAAAATGCCATAAAGAACTCTATTGCCCAACCATCAGATTTGGACTTTTGTCTTTTTGAAAACTATTACGTACCACTTGTAACTCATCTTTAGCAATATCCTTCATTGATATCTCATTGGTTGTCTCGTCTACAAAGCCAAGGACGAATGATGGCATCTTGATTATTGTTTTTATCTATCCTCTTATATATCTTCTCGAAATGATCCACCCCTTGAGAAACAATGTCTTTGAATTTCTAGGATTTTGCTCATTCATCTCTTTGTACCTCCAAAAATGTATTTTGGTATTTCCTATAATTTGAAAAATTATGGAAATATTTCATGTTCTCATCGCCCTTGTCCAACCATAATTCCCTAATTTTGAGTCTCCATACGACCTTTGCATTTGCAAGAAACTTCCTCTTCTTTTGTTTTAGAAAACTTAAATTTTCCCATGTTTCGTCATTAATAAGATTGACATCTTCTTTATTATAAATTCATGTGATTTGTGTTTCAAGTGATACTAATACTCGCCCATCCTTTATTATTTTATTGTCATTTACCCATGAATTTGTTTCCCTTTTGCACATACTTGAGATTCAAAKAAAATTGTAGGTTTGTAGAACTCTCTGAGGGAGGCATCAAATTGATTATTTTCTCTAACCAATTTGACAAATTCATCATTCTCCAACCAACTAGAATTAAAATTGAATGGGATTGGGGGCTTACATTCMTCCCTTTCCATTTTGAGAAAAACTAGCAAATGATCTAATTCACCTCCAACCTTAATCCAGGTTGTTATCCTATTGTGATCACTCATAAAGGAGGCATAAATTAAAAGGTGGTCTAATCTATTAGCCACCGTTTCTTATCCCATCCTCATGTTCCTTTAGGTAGGAACTTGTTTGATGGGTTCTACATCCACGAAGCTCACCCCTCCAATTTGTTTATAAATAATTCATACAAAGGGCCTGCCCTAGTAGCATCCCCTCTATACTTTTCTCTACTTACTATGAAATATAAATCCCATGTTAGAAAAAATAGGATTGCGAAGTAATAAAATAAAAAAAATGTGGAAATAAAACACAAAAGATACACAATACAATAGAGATACAAATATACGTGGTTCACCCAGTGTGGGCTACGTCCACCAAAGAAATTTCTAGGTCCTTCCCTTATTATTGTCCAACAAAATGAAGGGATACAACCTACAACACACATATTGTAACTTCCTCTTATTTCTCTCACAATCTCCTCTCTCAGAATACAATATTCACAATAATCCATAACCACAATACAATTCCCTCATAAAAGAGGGTTTCCTTATAGGGAAAAAAAACCCTAACATAAATTCTACCGTCATATCTGCGACCTTATAATGAACGGTCTAGATTGACTATGAAATTACAATATTTGAATTGTGTATCCTGCAATTTCTTTGACCTGCATATGAAATAGGAAGATAATCAGGCTCCACAACCAACAATCTCCCACTTGGAGACTGATCACAAAAACTTCATTGTTGTTGTACCTATTGGACTATGATCCACCTTGGACCTGGAAAATTTATCATCTTCACCTTCATGCTTGAAGACCAACTGAAACTAATCAGGAACTCAGTTTCTCCCTGGTTACTAACTTTGTTAACATGTCTGCAATATTCTGGCTAGTATGTATCTTTTCGAACTTCAAATATCCATATTCCAAGATGGATTGCATGAAATGGTACTTGAGTTGTATATGATTAGTCTTAGAATGGAAGATTGAGTTCTTTGCAAGATGAATGGAACTCTCATTTTCATATTACAACCTGTTATTCTCCTTCTTCTTTCCAAATTACTCCATAAACCTTTGTAACCAAATAATCTCTTTACTAGCTTTTGTAGCAAAAACATACTCTGCTTCCATTTTTGAAAGTGCAACAACCTTTTGCAGTTTCAAAATCCAACTTCCTAATGTTCCACCTACAGTAAAAACACACATTGTGGTGCTCCTCCTGCTATCTTTATCACCTTTCATATTTGAATCAACATATCCCTGTAGAACAATGTTTGAACCTCCAAAACATAATGCATGAGTAGAAGTACCTCTCAATTACCTGAGAATCCACTTTACCGCCTCCCAATGTTCTTTACCTGGATTGTTCATATAATTTCTCATAACTACCATTGCATGTGCAATATATGGTCTTGTCAAAACCATCACATACATCAAGATGCCAACTATTGATGAATAAGGGATCTTGGACATTTATTCTATCTCCTCCCGTGTCTTGGGACACACTTCCTTAGTTAATTTTAAATTCTTGGCTGAAGGTGTACTAACTAGCTTTGCATTCTACATTCTACATTCTAAACCTCTCCAACACCTTCTTTATTTACTCACCCCGAGACAATGTCAATTTGCGATTTTTCCTATCTCTTGTTAGTCTCATATAAAGAATTTTCTTTGCAACACCCAAATACTTCATCACAAATGAATTAGCTAATTTCTTCTTGAGCACATTTATATCCTACATGTTAGACCCTGTAACAAGCATGTCATCTACATACAATAGCAAGATAGTATAGCTTCCATTTTCTATCCTTTTAAAATAAACAAAGTGATAAGAATGGCATATACTATAACCTTGTTCTATCATAAACCTGTCTAACTTCAATTACCACTGCCTTAGAGCTTTCTTTAGGACATACAAGCTCTTCTTCAACTTGCATACCAAATTCTTCTTTCCTTTGACCTCATATCCCTGTGGCTGTTGCATATAAATATCTTCCTCCAAATCACCATGGAGAAAAGTTGTTTTTACATCTAACTGTTCAAGATGCAAATATTCTACTGCCACAAGACTTAAAATAGTCCTAATTGAAGTCATCTTAACAACATGAGAAAATATTTCATCAAAATCTATACCTTTCTTTTGTGCAAACCCATTTACAAAAAGTCTATCCTTGTACTGCTTTTTTTCTCCATCTTCTTCCTTCAACCTGTAAACCCATTTATTTTGCAATGCTCTTTTTACTGTAGGAAATTGAACCAAGTCCCCAGTCTGGTTATTTACCAAGGAGTCCATTTCCTCTTTCATTCCTTTCTCCCACTTCTTTTTAGTTTCTACCTGCATTGCTTCTTCATAACTTTCTGGTTCACCATAATCAGTCAACAATAAATAATACAATGAATGAGAGTATCATTCAGGTGGGACACTTAACCTGGTATATCTTCTAACAATACTTGTAGGATTTTGAGGTACCTGCTGCTCCTATTGTTGTGAGTTTTGATTTTCTAGTACCTTTGGAATTTCCTTTTTAGTGATCTCATCAAGCACTGTATATTTTGGTTTTTATTTTTCCTGTTTCTTTCCCTACAACTAATCTTTATACATGACCTTCTCGTTGAATATGACATCTCTACTCCTAATGATTTTTCAATTTTCATAATCCCATAAGCGATAACCAAAGTCATTAACACCGTATCCAATAAAGATACACTTCTTGGATTTTTACTCAAGCTTTGTTCTATTTTCTTTATCAATATGGACAAATGCTTCACAACTCAAAGTATTAAAAAAATAATAGTTTACCTTTTTACCTGTCCATGCCTCCCCTGGAATTCCACCATCCAAAGAGCTTGAAGGTCCTATGTTTATTAAGTAAAAAACAATATCAACAACATCTTCCCATAACTCTAAGGGCAACCCAACGTGAAATCTCATACTCATTGCACACTCCATGATTGTCCTATTCATCATTTCCGACACACCATTTTGTTGAGGTGTTCCTAGAACTATTTTCTCTCTACGAATCCCATGGTATGAACAATACTCATCAAAATCGTTGCTTCAATATTCACCTCCCTTTTCTGATCTGAGACACTGCAACCTTTTTCCCGTCTCATTCTCAACCAAAGCTTTCCATTTCTTAAAAGTAGCAAAAACATCATATTTTTTTCGAATGCAATAAACTCAAGTTTTTATAGTTGCATCATCAATAAAAGTAACATAATAACAAGATCCACCAAGAGATGATACCTGATATGGTCCCCATACATATGTATTCACAATCTCTAACCTTTCACTCTTCTTTTCTTTTTCGACTTTGGGAAA
>SNQJ01S0001934.1:189826-201022 GCA_010110895.2 Picea sitchensis | reverse complement strand
CCCCCCCCCCCCCACTGCGGCGTCAAACCTTCCTCATATCAGAACTGAACCCCTCTGCAGGTGAGGATACCGCCGAACCTGTACTCGAAGAATGAGCGCATAAGGGGGGGGTGAAAATCCCCTCTTACCGAAACGTCACAACCAATGAAATGGGTGAACAGAGAGCCAAGTGACCAACCTTTGAACCACCACCACACCTCAGAGATAACTTGCTACAAGATGAACAAAGCTCTGAGAAAAGGATGGAAATGGAAGTTGAATCATCACATGCAAAGACATCTCGAAATTGGGTACCAGGAAAATGTATCCCTCAAGCGCCCAAAACACTGAAATATGTCATAAAATCAACCATGGTAGGAGAACACACCCAGTTCATGAGGGATCATGCCTTGATCAGAAAATTTCTAGGGATTTGGCCATCAGAAAGAGACCTCATGAAATGGATTAAACACTAGTGGAACCCGAAAGGTGATTATGAGTTGCAATTGAGCTCTAAAGGCTTATTCACAATCATTTTCTATAACCTGGAGGACAAATACATAGTTTTTGAAAATGGTCCTTACTTCTACAACTCGGTTGGGTTGTATCTAAGGTTTTGGACGGACCGTTTTTGCCCAAAAAAGGAAGACTTTTCCTGTGCTCCAGTTTGGATTCGCCTATACTCTCTCCCCTCGAAATTTTGGCTTGAAGAAATTCTAATGGGTATTGGAAACATGCTAGGAATGTATGTCAAATCCTGAGAAGCTACAAAACAGAGAAAATACACTTCCTATGCATGGATATGTGTTTATATGAACATCTCAAAATCCCTACCAGGCTCTATAACCGTATAGTATCAAGATGAAGAATGGAACCATACTATAGATTATGAACACATTCCCTTCAGATGCCAGAAATGTCATGAACACAGAGACCTCTTCAGAGATTTCCCCCTTAATGCACCAGTCCGACCAGCAACAGAGAAAAAACAAAAAGATGGATTTACTCAAGTACAGGGACGCAGAAGACAACCCCCCTAAAAAACCACTCAAACGAGAAGCAAGAAGACCCCCACCAACAATTCCTTCGAAGCACTCAACAATCTTCCAGAAGTAGAGGAAGTTGAAAACCCCCACATAACTTCAGATCTAGGAAAAGACAAAGGAAGAGAAAAACAAACTCTAGATCTAGTCTTAGAGAAAATCTTCCACCAAGATCCCTAAGATCAACTATTCCTAGGCAAATACCCATAAGAAGATGGTGGAGATACCACAATGTAGATCGATGAAAGGGAACTCGAGGACATCGACCTAGAAAAACTAGAGGAAGCCCTCAATAGAAATGAACTGCAATCTATTCCACTGGAGAAACTCAGAAAGGTGCACAAAGTTTTCATTGACTACACAACGAGAGTCACCTCCCACTTAGGCATACACCTGGAGCTGGATCCAGACCCTAAGCAAAACTAGAAGGAGGGTAAGCGACGTAGACGCAAAATGAACCATCAACTAATTAAAGAGGTATGAAACTTTATGATTAACTCATGACAAGTGCAATGCGTCACTGAAGGTTCTTTCTCCTCCCCTCACAATTAAATATGACGAAGATCATAACATGGAATATCAAAGGCCTCAATGGAAGATCCAAACAAAGGATTCTTTGAAACTATATCAAAGCAAAAAATCCAAACATCCTCCTGCTCTAGGAGACCAAATGTGTTGGTGATATGGCACGAGAAATATTCAAAATATGTTGGAGGCATTGTAACTTCAATTACACAGACTCCAAAGGGGCGGCATGGGGTTTAACTATCCCGTGGAACCCTACCATAATCATTCTAGAACCATATTTTTCAACAACATGTATGCTCTCAGCACAATACCGAGTTATAGGTTCAAGCAAATTAGGAGTCATCAGAAATGCTTATGGACCTTAGCCCACTCAAGAGAAATATTACTTCCTGGACAACTTAGATTACATAAACGGACTAAAAGGAAAATAAATATGGATATTCGAGGGGGGTATTTCAACATGATCATCACCTCAGAGGAAAAAAGTGGGGGCCTGAAATGTTTAGACCAAGACAACACCAAATTCAACCACCTCATAGACAGTCTCAATCTAATCGATATTGAAACCATAAATGGTTCCTTCACCTGGACCAACAAGCGAGTGGGGGTTCAACACATTTCCAGTAGATTGGATCGATTTCTAATTTCAGAAAATATAATGCTTGAAGGCCCACTCATTGAAGCCAACATCCTTCCAAGAATTAGATCTGATCATTGGCCAGTACAACTGTGGATAGACACAATAACCACTCCAAAATATAAACCATTTCGCTTTGAGAAATTTTGGCTAGCTCACCCAGACTTCTAGGAGATTTCTCGCACCTGGCGGGCCCAAGAAGAAATTGAGCATGGCACCCGGATGTACAAATTATAGCAACACCTAAAAAACTTTAAGCAAGAACTTCGAGAATGGAACAAGAATGTTTTTGGTGATATCTTCCTAGCACAAAAATCCCTTGAACAAATACTTGAGGACATTCAACAAGAGTCCATTGCCTCTGGCTACTCGGATGCCTTGCTACAGGAGGAAACAACCATGAAGAAACAAATTGAATATCATCATAAGTAGGAGTATATGCTTTGGAAGAAAATTCTTGAGTGCAGTGGTTAAAATAAGGGGAAAACATACCAAATTTTTCCACCGCTCCATGATACACAGATGCTACATCAACCGTATTACAAAACTAGAAGACTCAAAGGGAAACACACTTCTGGACCATGCATAAATTGAAGAAGAGTTAGTTACCTACTAAAAAGAGATACTCTCAGAAACCTCAGTTGACAGAACACCTGCCATCTGCAAGGTCATGCAACATATTATGGCATTTATCACCCCTGAACAGAAAAACGCTTTAATGAGACCAATATCGCAGGAGGAAGTCGACTAGGAAATCAAGGAAATCCCCCCTGGAAAATCCCCAGGGCTGGATGGTTTCACTACCGATTTCTTCCACCATTATTGGTCAATGATTAGAGAAGAGGTCTAGCAACTTGTGGAGGAATCCAAAACTTCTGGACATGTGCTTTTGGCCCTCAATGCCACTTTCCTCACCCTAATCCCAAAAGAGGAGAGTGTCACCAACCCAAAGAAATTTCGATTGATAGCGCTTTGCAATGTCATATACAAGATAATCACAAAGGTAATTTCCCTCAGGCTCAAACCCATCCTTCCTTTCATCATCTCCAAGGAACATTCAGGATATGTTGAAGGGCAGCACATCATGGACAATGTCATCTTGGTTCATGAAGTGATTCACTCACTTAGGTCCACATGCACCCCATGTATGCTTATAAAACTTGATCTTTATAAGGCTTTTGATAAACTTAGCTGGAAGTATATGCATTCTCTTCTCTCAGCCTTTGGATTCAGTGAAGATTGGATAGCCTCGATCATGAAACTCACCTCTTTATATTTCTTCTCCATACTAGTAAATGGCATTCCCTCAAAGCCTTTTTCCCCTTCTCGAGGCATCTACCAAGGGGACCCACTCTCCCCTTTCCTCTTTGTCATTATGGCCGAAGGGTTAGGATGCTACTTATCAACCTCGATCTCTAATGGTACACTACAAGGGCTCCCAATCCATGGTCTCTAGCCAACAACTTCCCATAGCCAAGGAAGTTGTATGTCTCCAAACTATCCTCACAGATTTCATTGAGGCCTCTAGTACCGCTTTCAATCTGGATAAATCTCAGATTTTATTTTTCAACACTCCTTTAGCTATTCAAAAACACATCTCCTGCCTCCTAGGCATACCAMACTGCTCCCTTCCATCCAATTATCTAGGTTTACCCCTTACAGACTCAAATGCTCGGAATATTTCCTTGAATTCCCTTCTCCTCTCAATCTCCAATCGCCTCAGTTCCTGGACCTTCAGATACCTAAACYTCCTTGCTAGACTCATCCTCTTAAAGGTGGTGCTTCAAGCTATTCCGACCTATATGTTCTCAGTTCTYGAAACACCACAAATGGTCATTAAGAGCATAAGAAACCTTCAATGAAATTTCCTCTAGCATGGTCACAAAYAGGGGAAAAAATGGGCCTTAGTCGGTAGGGAAAAAATATGSAAACCTACGTCTCTAGAAGGATTGCACCTTCACGACCCATGAAAGATCAACAATGTCATGGGATAAAAAATTTGGTGGCGTTGGTTAAAGTAMTTAGAAKAACTCTAGGCACGACTATGGTGGCAAAAGTATACCCCCCAACTACAACAATAACAACTCATAAGGCTTGAAGAATAGATCCAGGGATCTAACATTTGGAATGCAACTTGGAGAAAAAAACCACTCATTCAAAAGCATGCTTTTTGGGAAGTTTGAAATGATCACTCTGCTCAATTTTGGACAGATTCTTGGCAACAACAACCTCCCTTGAAAACACTGGAGAATCTACGTCTCTAACAAAACCACCTACCATATTTGAGGCACCTCAAAGTTGTAGACCTATGGATTAATAACACACATCATCCCCCTTGGCGTAGTTGGAAAATGCTTGCATAGGATCTCAATCTTCCAGAAAATTTTGAAATGCAACCTTGGCAAGAAATAATGGGAAACATGAAGATTCATATTAGTGAAGAAAAGGACATTATTCGTTGGGGTTACTCCTCTGCTGGTACGTTCACAATTAAGGAAGCCTATCAAGTTTAGGAGAACATTCACCAACAGACGAAAGATCACATTTGGCACACAATCTGGAAAACCAAACTCTGGCCAAAGGTTTCGACCTTTCTCTGGCTGTTGGTCCAGAACTTGTTGGAGTTACTTCACACACACCTAGGATTTATTTTTCCTAAGGTTTTTCCTTGTTTATTAGTCATAATTAGTTATTATCCAGTCCTATATTTTAGGGGAGAATATTCCATCTAGAGAATATTCTCTTTCAGTTGACACTTCAGTTTGACTAGTTGAGTTGAGTTTAGATGTTGCATTGGTTTTGTCACCATTGAACATTGAGATCATCACTATGATAATGTGCACTTGCATTGGGATCATCACCAGACTGACACATTACCCTTGATTTCCTGAGTTAACTCCTCACCATTCTCAGTTCAGTCAGTTAACTGAAGACTAGTTGACTAGTTAACTCACCTATGTGGAAGTTTACTCCCATAACTTCCTGAGAGATTAGACTAGGTGGCAGTTCACTTCCGTAACTGCTGGTGTGTGTCCATATCACTCTATACCACCACTATGGCTCATTATTTACTCAAGTATCCTATATCTATTGTAAATTATTCACTCTTTGAGTGTGGAATATGGTCAATGAGAATTCTTTCATTCTTTCTCTCCTTCTTTTTGTTTCTTCAATTCTCTCTGCAAATGTGTGTATTATTGTTTAGCTATATCTATTCTATGTAGGTTCAATGCATTTACGTGGTATCAAAGCTGACGGATTGCTAAGAAAAAGATACACTAAATTTTTTTGCAGGTACAAAAGATTGAAGACAACAAAAAGATGGATTATTCGCCGGAAATATTTCTCACACCTCATAACTATTTGGAATGGAAGCCAAAATTTTTTCTTCTACTCAAATGCAGAGGCTTGTACCAAATTACTATGGCAATGGAAGTAGAGTCTAATTCTGCCGATGAGAAAAACGATTTTCTCAATAGACAAGATATGACCATAGGATGTATCCTCTATTTTATTTCTCCATAAATTCTCCACCAAGTATATGATGACTCACAAGAATCAACTCCAAATGAATTATGGACCATATTGGAGATTCTATTTGGGAATAAAGAAGATTGTGAAGATTGCATGCAGGAGATTGGAAAGATAGAGCCAGAAGAGAAGCCATCAGAATATCAAGCCTCTTATTATGAAGAGTCTTCTACAAAAGTATTTGCAAAAATTTGGATTCCATTAATTGAAGATGATGTCTACTCCATTTTAGATTTGTTTTCTGAAATTCATGTGGAAGATATATGGCATGCATCTCAGGAGTCACATGCAGACACTTTTGTATGCACCATGCATGCATCTCAGGAGACAAAAATGGAGCCGCGCACATCAGACTCAATTATTATATTTTATGATAATAATTTTAAGAAACAAATTGGATATTTGAATTCCTTTCGGGAAAATATCCAATTTCAAAAAAAAATTGTTCGAAACGGAGTCCAGAAAGTGAAGTTATGATCATTTTAAAATCAACAAAATTTCAGCATTTTTCCAGAAACGGCCGCACGGTTTTCAAAATTTCATCCAAAATTTATTTGGATCTTATTCATTACAAGAAGAGAAAGTGGATATGTGTGGACATCTCAATTATGCATCTACTTCATCAGATTCGTGTAGACATCTACATTTTCAACAAAATCTTCAACGAGCACAAACTTGCACAGTTACGAGGTCTTCTTGGAGTGAAGGACAAGGTTGCTTAGTAACTGTTTTTTGTTCCTTCTCATTTTTTTTAATACATTGTACTTTGAGGGGGGGTTTTCCCATGAGGTTTTCCCTCTTTCCTCGTTTATTTTAGTGTATATTTTGTATTTGGGTACCTAACATGGCCTCGTAGCTGGGACCCATTCTTTACTTTCACCATAGTGATGTTCAGGGGGGGTGTTGGAGTTACTTCACACACACCCAGGATTTATTTTTCCTAAGGTTTTCCCTTGTTTATTAGTCATAATTAGTCATTTTCCAGTCTCCTATATTTTAGGGGAGAATATTCCACCTGGAGAATATTCTCTTTCAGTTGACACTTCAGTTTGACTAGTTGAGTTGAGTTTAGATGTTGCATTGGTTTTGTCACCATGCAACATTGAGATCATCACTATGCTAATGTGCACTTGCCTTGGGATCATCACCAGACTAGTGCATTACCCTTGATTTCCTGAGTTAACTCCTCACTACTCTTAGTTCAGTCAGTTAACTGAAGACTAGTTGACTAGTTAACTCACCTAGGTGGCAGTTCACTCCCGTAATTGCCTGAGAGACTAGACTAGGTGGCAGTTCACTCTCATAACTGCTGGTGTGTGTATAGATCACTCTAGACCACCACTATGGCTCATTATTTACTCAAGTATCCTATATCTATTGTAAATTATTCACTCTTTGAGTGTGGAATACGGTTAATGAGAATTCTTTCATTCTTTCTCTCCTTCTTCTTCTTTCTCCAATTCTCTCTGCAAATGTGTTTATTATTGTTTAGCTAGATATATTATGTGCAGGTTCAACACATTTATAGAACTGACTCCTAACCTGAGATAACCTCAAAAAGCAAGGTTTCATTGGACCCTCAATTTGTCACTTATGCCACCAATAGGAGGAAACAATGGAGCATATATTTAATCAATTCCCCAACAACAATTTGATTTGGGATCAAGCTGCGGTCATCATGAGGAAAACCAAAAGATATAGAAAAAGTGCCATTAATACTATTATAAATTGGGGCTTGGGAGATTTCAAAATCCTACTCCTCAACAAGATCTGGAAACTCATACCAAGTTTCATAGTTTGGCAGCTCTAGAAAGAAATAAATTGACACATCTTCCACTTCCAAATCTTCACTCCCTCCACAACCTCGACCTGAATTGTTGAGAGCACTTGGGAAACTATTCAAATTTGATCATGGACCCCAGAAGACATTCCTAATGAACCTCCAGAATCCCTCATCTTCTCTTCTGGAAAGAAGATAACGTTCAAGGCATCTCTCTCTTTTTATTCTCCCCCAACCTGCATCGCTCGTAGCCCCTCCAGTTGTAGCCGTCCTCCCCCATTATTCTGGAAGCTGAACTTTGATGGAGCCTCTAAAGGAAATCCTGGACTGATAGGTTTTGACACAGTTACAAGAGACAACACAGGGAAAATTAAGCACCTCAAAGTGGGTTCTCCGGGACATGACACGAACAACTCAACGAAACTTTGGGGTCTCATCAGGGGAATTCAACTAGCCTCAGAGCTCAAATTACAACCCCTAATCATTGAAGGAGATTCAAAATTAATTATCACACTGGTTACCAAAATCATTAATGGCATGGATCCGAATAAAATCTCTCCCAGCTGGCGCCTCTTGGGCCATCTCTCTCTTCTACAATATTTCTTACATCCTACCCTCACGCTCGTTATTTCACACATAAGATGTGAGGCTAAAAAATTATCCAAAAAACTAGCTAATGAAGGATTTACTACCCAAGTAGAAATCCCTATTCTCAACCCCCAAAATCACCTGAATTCACAACAGTTAAAACAATGCCAAGAGTTAGCTATTCAATATTGCCTTYCCCTGGATGGGGTGACACCTTGCGACTAGATGTCACATGACGTGTTGGTAGCAAGGGAAGTTAAATCCCCTCACTACCAACACCCTCCTTAGCTCACTTGAAATGCCTCGCATTTACTTTGACCAGATCCTAGAGCATCAGGACAGTTCAACAGCTCTAATGCTGCTTCAATTCTGGTTTATTGGTACTGGTACGATGCCTCCTGCCCGGTGAACTTTGCCATTCATGGATTCCATATCCATCACCTCACTCATCATCACACAGGGATTTCCCCGTTGCTACCCTTATCTTTGATTTTCATCCTCAGTCTCTCATTCTCCCCTGGCTGTCAAGATTTGGATTTCCCAGGCCTCTATAATTTTCCTTCTATCCCTCCCAAGCATTTCCGACCTCTCCACTGTGAATTATTCCCCCCACAGGCTTAGTTTCGCCATGCCTCGTGAGAGAGGAAATCCCAAGMGTGGKYTGACCTACTATACTCAAGTAGGTAGACACCGACGCACTTGACCTGATTCTCTCTCTCCCATTCCAGAAAGCAACCCAACCCATTCTCCCCATTCTGATCAAAACTGGGGCATGGATGCCCAGATAGAGCTTCACTCACCTATTCCAGCGCCTAATTATGGAGGATGCATAGTGGAGGAGGAGATTCCTACTAACTGGGAGGAGGTTCCTCATAACTTACATGATATTGACGGTGAACAAATGACACAAAAAAGTATCGAAATATCCCTAAATTCTTGGGAGCGGGTCATGACAAGTTGTCTGGTAGAGGAGAAACTTCCTCCTTTGTTGTTGGATTGCTGCAAGAACTCTACCGACCCCAACATAGCAGACCCATAGATCAAATGGGGATAATTTGGGAATGAGGAGGAAAGACATGACCAACCCAGCAGGGATTTACATACAAACACACCAATGCAACCGTCTCTAGATAGCCACGACCCACCTAGATCACGCAGGTTCACAGAGGAAAACTTCGCCCTAATTTTCGAGATGAGGAGGGACCTAGCCGAGCAACTGCAAAACCATACCATCCTCAACAAGTTCATGGATCTTCTATTTGATTCCTTATCAAGCGATCCTGCAAAGAGCCGCTTCCTGACATGCTGCCAACCATATGCCTTCATAGTTCGCCAGGAAGAGAGTCCGGGTTCACCTCATGTCTATCTTTTTTACTGTTAATTTTGTAGTCTTGGCTGTTATGTTTTTTGCTGCCATGAAACTCTGGTGCACTAGCAGGTCAATGAACAATTTCGATCGCCTGTTCTAGTTTCCATGCATATGGCAGAACATGTGGCATGCTATTATGGTTTTATACATGTGTTGCTTTCTAGTCTATGCACAATGCTAGCCACCTATTCTGGTTTCCACACCTGTGGCAGAACATGTGGAAATTCTTGATGTACTATTTGAAAAGTGTCTCTTTTTGATGGCATAAGGTAATACAAGCTCTTTTTATTTACAAAAAAAAGAAGAGAAAAAGGCTTGATAATAGAAACCAAAATCAGTTTAGAAGGCCTTTTAATCCACCTCAAGTTTTACAAAGAGAAAAAAGAAATGAAGATCAACCAATACAAGCACCCATAAAGAATGAAAATGTGGTTGATAACTTTGGGGAAGATGAAATTGAAGATATTGATGAGGAAATGAATATGATAGAAGGTGACCTTTCTGATGTATGTGTAACCCAGGATGAATACGATAAATCTCTTAGATTTAACTCATAATTTAATGAAGACGATAAAAATATCCCAAACAATTCATCATCATTTCAATATAGGGGTTTCTCATATGCTTCACAAGCTGAGTTGCACAGAAAATATGACCTTTGGACAAGAACAAATGTAAATTCAACCAAAACAAATAATCAAGGTTAGCAAGATAAAATTCAAAATAAAGACAAAGGGAAATAAATCATTGTTTCAAAACAAAAATCTAATCAACATGCAACAAAGAAAATAGAGGTAGAACATAAATAAATTGAAAAAACAAGTAGTTCTTTCAATCTTGAAAATGAATCAAATAAGATCATAATTCCCATCCCTTTGTTAGAAATTGCAAAAAATCCATTTTATCAAAACACGTGATGAAGATGATTGATTGTTCCATTGCAACAACCCAACCATATAGATTAAATTTGCAAGATTAAAGACCTACTGTGATGTTTGGTCCTCACATTGAGGAAAGAGGAGAAGCAATAGCACCATTTTACATTTCCTTAACAATTCATGAACATATTTTACACAATTGTATGCTAGATTCAAGAGCTTCTCACAATATAATGCCAAAAATAGTTATGGAGAAGCTTGGTTTACAAAATTACAAGACCATTTCATGAAATGTATTCTTTTGATGCAAGACAAGTTAGATGTTTAGGGATGATCAAATATCTTGAAGTTCACTTAGCCTATATACTTGCAAAAAGTGTTTTGATGGATATAATTGCGGAAGATGTGCCTGTAAACTATGGAATTATTTTATATAGACCATGGGGAAGTAAACTAGGTGGTTCATTGCAAATGGACCACAATTCTAGTTTTTTGTGGAGAGACTAGGAGATTTTATATGGAAACCAAATTGGCCTACACAGTTAGTGATACCAATCACCCTAATAATTATCATGTCTAATCAAAAGAGAGAGACTTGGGTTGTTTCATTTTATCTATAAATGATGAACCGAGACTCTGCAAAGAAAATGTAAATATTTCTTTGTGTGAAAATAAAGAGCCTGAAGAGGGGATGTGGAAAATGTATTTGGATGGAGCTTCCTCTTGGTAAGATACTAGTGCAAGTATACTTTTAATTTCCCCTTTTGGACATCTTTTTCCATTTTCTTTTAGACTTCAGTTTGAGACAGATTTCACAAATAATGTTTGTGAATATGAAGATTTAGTGTTAGGATTAAAAGTAT
>SNQJ01S0001934.1:154990-175556 GCA_010110895.2 Picea sitchensis | reverse complement strand
AGTAAGGAGAGGCTTAAAGGAGAAGGTAAAAAAATGAAACCAATTCGATATGGTCCTTTCAAGATTCTTGACAAGATTGGTAACAATGCCTTCCGTTTAGATTTGCCTCCTTATATGCAAATGTATGTAGTTGTTAATGTTGAGAATTTGAAATTGTAAGAGCCTCCTTTGATTCATGATCAAAGAGAACATGCTCACATTCCTTCTATAGATGATTTCTCCCCAGAATATCTTATAGAACTGCATGAAGACACAATCCTTGACAGGAGAATGAGAACTTCAAAATGAGGAAATGTGGAATATCTTCGAATTGGTCTTAAAGGCACAAATCCAAGCAAAGCCAAGTGGATTGAGGCTGGAAAGGTGAGGGAACTATACCCTCATCTTCAAATAAACTGAAAATAGTCTTTTGGAGGTCCAAAAGCTTTCCAATGGGGAGGTGTGATCCAAGGGATCAAATTTTGCTCAAAATTCAAAGTGCCCAGAATCGCTTCAAATCGAACGGGTACGTAGGCCTCGTCATCATGAACCCAATGCAACTCATTTGGGTTCAAATGAACGTCGGATACGAGAGATATTGCATTCTGTTCAAGTCGTCAAATAGGCAAAAAAAATGTGCTGACTGTACAGTCCGTACGGATGCTGACATGGAAGAGCCGTACGACACATGGCAGGGATGAGTTGGCAGGGCCATACGACATGTGGCAGATGTTGGTTGGCAGTTGGACGCCGAATCGTTTCTTGACACGTGGCTTGTTTGTGGCGAATGGAATGGCGACACGTGGCCCAATCAATGGCCGCCACATGTCATCTTAGCTATGGTTTAAAATCTATGTAGTTGGCAGGACTCAACCTTGCTACCTCCGGGCAGGGGAAGAGCTTTGGGAAGGGCCACCCAATTGACAAAACCACATGTGTTTCTTATTATATATATGGTTTGCATTTTATTTAAGTTGCAATGTTTTGATATGCGGGTGAGGTCCGGGCCGGGGCTAAGCCCCGGCCCCCGATCATATATGTTTGCAATGTAACCACCGGCGCACACACACATTCCAAACCGTTTACCATATGTTTTAAAATGTAGCCCCTTTTTGAATGAGCACGCGGTCACATGGTGACTCATATGCCCACGAGTTTTGGCGGTTAGGGGCTAGGCGCGCCTTAACCGTCCTATAGTTCGCACCATTTTGTGGTTGCACCCGGTGCTGGGTTTTAACACAAATATGCACGTCGGGGCTAGGTTGAGGGCACAGAGGTGTATTTTGGCGATCCAGAGACAACAAGTCTGAAGGGGAGCTTCCAGGAAGCCTATCTTCTTCAATTTTTGGCCAAATCAAGTGCCGAAAAAGCCCAACTAGGGGTTTTTGGACGTTCTGAAGCCATTGGAGCCATCTATTTGGAATTTTGAGCATTGTAAAGCACATATTTCATCACTTTGAGAAAATAATACAAAAGATCCATTGGAAACTGGACCAGGAGATGTAGCCCAAGAGAGGGGTGAACTCCTTTATCATTTGCTGTGTTATGTGTTTTATGTTCACTGTTATTTGTTGTTGATTATATGCATCTTGAATGTGAAATTTCTATAAAAGTTGTGTTTGCAAAATTGATCCATTTGCATAATAACACTTGAATTAAAACTTGCAAATATTTTCAAGAATACAAGTCTTTATCGTTTTCAGATCACTTTGTATATCCCTTTCTCTTTTCTAACATGATCTCCCCTATTTCTTTCTTAGTCACTTCCTCATTCTCCCTTATCGTGATATTCTTATTTCTATTTAAAATTAATGTGTCCTTCTCTCTCTTTAGTTATAATCCATTTCTCTTTAATACTATATATCTCCTAGATCTTTATGTCATTTCCTCTCTATTTCTCTTTCAATCGTCCAACTTATTTGATTATTTCACCTTCTTCCCCAATTTTAAAATTTATTTCTTAATCGATTCTTAACAACAACTAAAAATATTTATTATTAATTTATCATTTTTATCTAATCTTTCAAATCTCAACATTTCTCGAGCTTTCACATTTTCTTCTCTCTATTATAATCCTATCCATCGTTCTTCCTTTCTCTACCCTAATAGTATCCTTCCTTACACTTTATATTTATTTTTATTTTCTATATTATCTTTCTTTACTCACAAACTTCTATAAACCTCCATAGACTTTATTCTTGCTCCTCATTATTGTCTTTATCCTCTCTCTTTTCTATTATTTCATTAATATTACCCCTCACCCTCTATTATCCTATATTAATAGTTTAATATTACTTCTCCCTCCTTGACTCCATTGTATCCTTTACCCAATACTTCATCCCAATTCTTTATTTTAATCTAATAACTTAATAATATTCTAATTTAATTTTATTTATTTATTATTACTCTCAGTACTTTATCATTAATTTAATTTAATTTAATATTGTTAATTATTCTCTATTAATTTGTTATATTTTACTATTTCTTATTTTTAATAATTATTATTTTCAACAACCTTTCTACCTAATGCCAACTACTATTGTCTATCTCTCTCCTATAATTACCCCAACACTCTCTTGCATCATTTCAACTTTCTTTTCTCCCCGATAATGGGTGGAGTGTCCACTCGAAACGTTGGGCATTTCAAAAACTCCACACAATTGTTATCCAAAATTATTTTGTAGCATCATAGTTCCTCTTAGATATTCTTCTTGGGTTGCAAATTTAGTACCTGTTAGAAAATAGAATGGTGAAATAAGACTTTGTGTTGATTTCAGGAATCTCAACAAATCATCATTAAAACAAAATTATCCTCTCCCAAAAATGGATCATGTTTTGCAGAAAGTAGTGGAAGCTAATATGATCTCTATGATTGATGGTTTTCCAGGTTACAACCAGATTGTTGTACATGAGAAATATAGATAGCTAACTGCATTTACTACACCATGGGGGACCTTTATGTATGATAAAATTCCCTTTGGATTAATGAATGCGGGAGTAACATTTCAGAGGGCGATGGACACAACATTTGTGGGAGAAAAGGAAAAATTTGTTGTAATTTATTTAGATGATCTAACGATTTTCTCTAAATCAGATGATGATTATTTAAAACATCTCACAAAAACTTTTGTTAAATGTAGAAAAAAAATGGTTTTTCATTATATCCTAAAAAATATTGTTTTTCTATGCAGGAAGGAAAGCTACTTGGAAACATTGTTTCAAGGGAAGGAGTCAAGATTGATCCTCAACGTGTTGAAGCAATTAAGTTTATAAGCCTACCAAGAAATAAGAAGGATATTCAATCCTTTCTTGGAAAAATTAAATGATTTATTCCTAATTTTGTTGAAGTGGTAAAGGATTTAAATAACACGCTTAAGAAGGATAGCGAAGTTAAATGGTCTTCGTAGGAAATACATTCCTTTGATCATATTAATAAAGAAATAGGAGAAACACCAATGTTGATAAGACCAGATTATTCCAACTTTTCTTTTTCCTCTGATAAAACTATTGTTGCATTCCTTTTACAAAGGAATGAGGAAAATGAAGAACAACCAATTGCATTTTTTCAACAAAAGTTTGAGAGATTCAGAGCTCAAATATAATATCATTGAAAAACAATATTATGTGTTAGTTAAAGATCTTAAATCTTTTATATTTTATGTTCTTCATTATAAGATAATTGCTTATGTTCCTAGCAACACAATGAAAGAGATCTTGAATTAACTTGATACTGATGGAAAAAAAGGCAAATGGATAGAAAAATTTAGGAGTATGGCCTCAAAATAAAGCCAACAAATATGATTAAAGGTAAAGGCTTGGAAAAACTTCTAGCCGAATCCAATTGCAGAGTCCTTGGAATAAATAAGATTTCAGATATAACCGAACATCCTTCAACAAAATTTCAAGAAGCATATTTGCAGCAGCTCCTAATAAAGGTTCAAGATAAGTTCTCTTTATCTCCTTGGTACAATGATATTGTATTTTATTTGCAAACTCTTGAATTCCCATCTAATTTAAGTCAAGCAAAAGATAGATCCCTTAAACTACAAGCAATCAATTATTGTATAATAAATGAACAACTTTATTGGAAAGATCCTTTGGGAGTTTTTCTTAACTGTAGTATTGAAGATGAGACTGGAGGAATCATAGATGAGTTTCATAAAGGTGTATGTGGAGGACACCACACTTGGAGAGAAACATCATACAAAATCATGAGAGTTGGCTATTATTGGCCAAAATAATTTTCCGAAGTAAATGCAAAAGTAAGATTCTATAGAGAATGCCAATTTTTTGTAGGTAATTTTTTTTTTCCTTCCTTTCCATTGGTACCAATAAAAAGTTGAATCTCCTTTCCAACAACGGGGCTTATAATTCATAGGTGAGATTCATCCTTCTTCTACTACATAACACAGATGGATCTTAACTGTAACAAATTACTTTTATAAATGGGTGGAATAAATTCCAACCAAATTTTCCACTGATGCAGTTGTGATCAAATTCCTTGAGGAAAATATTCTTGTTAGGTTTGGGTTCCCTAGTAAAATCATAATTGACAATGCTCAAGCATTTAAATCCCTTATAATGATAGAATTTTGTCAGAAATATAATATTATCCTTGGTTATTCCACTACCTATTATCCTCAAGGTAATGGATTAGTTGAATCATCAAATAAGAGTCTAATGAGAGTCATTAAGAAAGTGTTAACATATAACAAAAGGGATTGACACTCTCATTTGAAATTTGCACTCTGGGCTAACAAAATCAAAACTAAAAGGTCTACATGTATCTCTCCTTTTCAATTAATTTATGACATTGATGTTATAATTCCTATTAACCTTGGTCTTCCTGTGTTGAAAATGTTGCAGAACAGTGAAGAGGAACCTAATGACCTAACGAGAAGAATGAACCAGTTGATTGAAGTACGAAAAACCAGGAAACAAGTTGATGAAAAATTTCAGGAATACCAAGATAAGATTAAAGCCATCTTTGATAGAAGAGAAAAACAAAGAAATTTTATCCCTGGTGACTTAGTGCTCAGATGGGACAACATGAGATAAAACCCATGCAAACATGGAAAGTTCGATCATTTATGGCTTGGGCCTTACAAAATTGCTGCAGTCGAGGGAAATTTTTTATTCTCCCTTCAAAACTTGGAATGCAATTTGCTGGAATTTCCTGTGAATGGGTGGTTCCTGAAACATTTCATTTAGTTTTAAATTTTTTGTTAAATTCCGTTCATTATATATAACCAATTTTCTTTAAAAAATTTCTTTTTCTTTTAGAAATATTTCCAATTAAATAATATTAAATAAATTTTGGTCCGAAATATGCAGTTATGTAGAATGATTAGTCATTAAGGATGAACAAAATAAATAAAATAAAACATTGTCTCTTAGATAGACTATTCATCTCTTTGTTAGGAGACCATGTCACTAAATAATTCTTCTCTTTAAAAAATAATTCCTTATCTTCTCAAGTTTTAAAACCTTGACATAAAGAACTGTCTCAACTGCTAATAAGGAGTTTGACATGTTACTTTAAAACCGAAAAGGATAATATCTTATTGTTGGACAATTGGTTTAGAGTGATGGACATATGCTTTGGATAATTGTTTGTCATTAATGTCAACCCTTGGAGAAAGATCTTGGAGATTGATTTCAACCCTTGTAGAGGTCCAGATATGTTGGATAGTTGATTGACATTTGTATGATCATGATTGATGATGAGTCCGTTGGGTACATTTGATGTAGTCTATATGTAGCCCCAGAGGTGTGGTTATGGGACCCAACGTTTATTGAGGAATAATAACATGAAGGAAAGTGAAATTTGAGGTAATAATATAATATATAGATAGTACATGTCATGCCATTTCTGGTGATAGGTGGTAAACCACGTGGATCCTCACGGTTGAGGAGTTATGGCCTTGTGAATATGGAATCCCCAAAGAATGGTCAAGAAGCCCCTAGTTGGTTACAAGTCAATGAATGAAAGGGTAAAGTGGTTGTAAAAATAAAATTCAATAAGCCCTAAAGTTAAGGAAATTGGTCCAAAGTGTTCAAGAATCCCTAAAGTTAAGGAAAGTGGTCCCAAAGTTAAGGAAAGAGGTTACTTAGAAAAAGTATAAATACACCTCAAGAAGTCTCTCATAAGTACATTACATATACACACAAGTTAATTGAATATATATCTAATTGATCAAGTGATTATTATCTGAGGTAACTAAGGATATCTAAGTATTTTTTTAGATGGAAGATGAATTAAAGAAGGTTGAAATTCCAAGGGAGGATGAAGTCTTGTGAGGATGTGTTATAATGTATGTTATATACATGTCATCTTACCATTTTTTCTATAAATTGTTTTCTAGAACAATTAATATATGGAAACCTCGAGGATATTGAGAAAACATATCAAGGTACCTTTGGTAGAAATTTCAGTTTCTAGTTCGTTGTATTTTGGGAGATACACTCTGTGGAAGATAGGGTTTTTGGTCAGTCCTGGAACTAGTCTCAAACAGGTGTTCCTGGTAAAACAGTCATAACTTATTCATAGAATATCCAAATTCAGTGAGACAAAATGAATTGGATAGGTTACGGTCCTTAGTATGTTGGGTATTATTTTCAGATAAATATATTAAATATTCCACGCGTGGAATTCTCTACAAGGTCGCTCTCTAGAATAAGCCAAAATTCAACAAGGTCTACCATTTTTGATATAACTCCTTTTTTGGGATGTTCCAAGCAGTGAAAATTGGAGGAATTTCAGAAAAGATACTGAATAATATTGGGTACAATTTTCAGACCTTTATTCATTACAAGTACAAAGTTATAATGGTTGAAATTAGTGTTTGTGACTAATCCAAAAACTAGTCCCATGAGACTAAGGTAAAGTTTGATGAAGATGATATTCTCTTGTTACTGAAGTTGATGATGGTTTGCAGGTTTGTGATCACATACAATAGGTATGTTACAAATCTACATTTATGTTTATATGCATGTTTTGTGGGTTACATGTTGATGATGTTATGGTGTATGGAAGGATTGAGACATATCATGAGTGATATGGTATATGGCTGAGGCACATGGTTTGAGGAGCATGTTGGATATTGGGAACATTGTTTGAGATACATTTTGGTATATGTATGAGGCACTTGTTGGTGATATATATACATGCTTGGTACACATTTGGTACATATTCTTGGCATATGGTTGATGCACAATTCTTGGTACATGGTACATGGTGATGGTTGATGTACATGGTTGATGCATGATATGGTGTTGATGTACATGGTTGGTACATGGTATGGTGTTGATATACATAGTTTATGTACATGTTTGGTACATGGTTTATGGTACATGTTGTGGTACAGGTTGATGCATGATTGTTGCATGGTACAGGTTTGGTACATGGTATGGTACATGAACATATGTTGTGATGGTATATTGGTGATCGTGTTGCATGCTTGGTATAGGCATGTGTTGTTGATGTTAAGAATATGGTTGGAGCCTGCGAATAGGAGGTTGGAGACTCCTTACACTTGCAACTGGAGAATTTGGAAGTTGGTACTTCCTATGAATGAATTCTTGATATATATAAGAGAACATTCCTTGGTTTTCTCCCATTTGGGTTTCCACATAAATATTGCTGTACTGTGTTCTTGATGTGATGCTTCTTATGTTTACATTCTTATGATATATTTATTGGATGCATTCATAGATGATAGATTGATGATATATTGCTGAACACTATTGGTAAAGTTAAAGAATATATACGGTGGTTAAAAGTGCTGTAATTTCTCATTACTGATTCACTCCCCCCTCTCAATAATCCAACAATTGGTATCAGAGAAGGTCCTTCAAGAAGTAGTTTAACCACTCGAAGGAGATCATGGATTATGCTAGAATTTGGGTACCACTATTTGGTGGTGAGAACTATGGCTTATGGAGAAGAAGAATGCAAACACATATAGAAGCATAAGGGTATGATGTTTGGTGAGTAGTAGTATATGGATACAAAGCACCAACTATTCCCTCGATAGATAAAGATGGAAATAAAATTGAAGAAAATGGTTCAAAGGACAAGTGCTCTATTGATAATGGTGTGACTTCATCTATATTTACCAAAATCATACATTATGAATCTAGCAAAGATATGCAGGAAAAACTAAATTTAAAGAAGCAAAACTTCAAGTTCTCAGAGCAAAGTTTGAACAGTTGAAGATGAATAAAGATGAAAATATAACAGACTAATTTCTATGCATCGTGTTGGAACTGAGAGTGACCCTCAAATTGCAAGAGGATAAGCCCAACACCCATCAAATAGGTTTGTAAATGTATATTTATGATAGAAGCTCAAATGGAAAAAACTCAACATAACAATGTTTTAACACAAAAAATATAGGCTAGTACGCATAAGCAAATGAGGTTTTGATTAAATTCAGTTAATGGTTTAAAGATAAATGTGAGTATATGGAAGACTTGGTGAGGAAGATGAATAGTTTTGCTATAAGCATCTAACATTCTAGCAACTAGGTGAAGAAAAAGATCAGTCACAAGAACCTCTTGAACTAAACTTTAAAACACTGAAAACATTTACAACAACATCATAATCAAACATCCATTATAACACAGCTATAAAATATCTTAAGGATCATCCAATAATGAGAATTCAGTGTAAGAAGAATCAAGATAATGAAAAGAGGTTGAATTCTATTAAACAAAATATCTCAGATCTCATACATAAACTAGAGTATGGCTCTGTCTAGTCAAAATATTACAATAGGGAGCTCTTCTCAACCATTCGAACCTCAACATAACATTCTCCTGATGTGCTTATAGTCTAAACAATAAAAAAAAACTTGATATGCGAGCTGGCCTTTCTAGCCTAGGATTGTCCACAAAAAACTGTTAATCTAACATCTGTACAAGTGGAATTAACAGACTGCTAGAAACATGGAGCATGTTGGCAAAAAATCTAACAAGATAATAATGACATCATTTATTGTTGCTTGAGTGCATCTCCACCAGTGCTATGTTTCCTCCAAGCCTTTGTGCTAAGCTCCATTTGCCCCCTGGTGATCATTGGTTCCCTCCAAATCATCGAATCTAAGAAGAGGTAGCACATTCAAAACTACTGACTGTAACAACCAGTTCGTAGAAAAGTTTCATAGCACAACTGGTTGCAGATTCCGTAGCGCCCTCCTATGTAAAATTGTCATGCAAAAGATTATGTAGTGCATTCAGTAGCATATTTTGTAGCGCCCACCTGTAAAAATGTTTACTAGAAAATTTTCATAGAAAACTGCCACTTTATGTCTGGCTAAGTGATTCCACAATGCTTTCGGTAGTGAATCTGCAATCCTGTCTGTGTGGATGATTCTGTAGCGCCCGACGCTACAAAATGCTCTGTGTTTTTCTGTGTCATGCAATGAACTTCAAAAAACCCAAAAAGTCTTAGAAGAAGGATTATAAGCCTGTAGATGCCTCGAGTAGGTGAAATTATAATACTACCCTCAAAACTTCAAGCTGCAAAAGATGATCATCATCAAAAATGGGTTTTTCATCCTATCCATTTTATCTTCTCAATCTGGCACTTCCCTTGTTGCAGGAGAACTTCTCTTTGCTGTAGGGGAAATTCTCTCTGTTGCATCTTGGGCTAGTACATTGAGATTCCTCTAGGCTAGATCATCCTTGAAGGGCTGCAACTCTTCTTTAAGTTTTCTATTCTGGGATTGTATGCTTTTGTTATGCCTGTACAAAGTCTAAAGTTTCCTATGGAGGGGAAAGAATCTTCTTGCTGTAAACCTAGCCAGATCAAGGGTCTCATTATACATGTCCATGAGTTCACTCATCTTCCTCCTCTCATTCAATCTTTCTCCCTTCAAACAAACAATTTCCTTCCTTGCATCCCTGAGTTGTCTGATCAATCTCTTAAAGGTGGGATTATCAGGGGGAGTGGTGATTTTTATAACTTCAACAGGCTTCTCAATAGTTTCACCCTTACCTTTGTCTTTCTTATGAACAACAACTTTAGTCACGACCTTAATAGGCTTCCCAACAATGTCACATTTACCCTTATCTTTCTTTTGGACATAAGCTTTGATTATGATTTATGTTTCAACATCTTCCTTGATTATGATTATGGGATGATGATCTGGTGAAAGGCCTCCTAACTCTTGTCTCAGCTGCTATAGTAGGTGAAGGAAAATGCAATTTTCTCCCCTTTTTGGCTGTATTTTTGAATGATGAGGGAACTTCCTCTAGTCCAGGTGCAGGATGAGGTGAAAGTTCCCTTTGTGTGGAGTGATGGGATTCCCTCTCTTCTTCTTCAACTTCCTTAGGAACTTTTTTGTCTCGGGCAATGTGTTTTCCCTTCCTCTTTTTTCTTGTTTCTGCTTGGGAAACACTACTAGCTGGAAAAGGGCTCTGCACCCTAGATTGAGGGGTAGGGGCTACATCCAGTTGTAGATTAGAGTAGACAATGAATTGCTCCCAAGTGAGGTTTCTTTTATTCAATTCTTCCATTACAAGCATCCTGATCAACCCCGAGTGGAAAACACTGGTGTCCACAGCCTTGGACTTGGCTTGGACCCTGTCAACCATTTTTCCCATACTTCTAAACATATATAAAGGGTTGTTAATCAAATCCTTTACTGTGAAGTGTAGAAAAATCCTAATGTGAAATTGGTATATCATGTTGAATATGCCCTCACATGTAAAATACCTTTGGAGAACTTTCAACATTTTGTCGAAACCCTCAACCAAGTGGCTCCTAGGCACTCCCTTGGACAAATTATATTTCTCATGATATGGCTTTAGGAAATATTTATAAAAGGTTGCATTGAGAGTCATAGATTTGAACCACCTTTCACTAGTGTTGGGTATCTCAGTGGCTGCTGCAATGGTGGCCTCAGATACCTCCAACTCAAGGGTTCATACCTTGGTCTTAGTTCCATCAAAGTTTAAAGCAAATTCCCTGGCCACCTCAGGGTGTACCCTCTGCATATTTTGACAGAAATATAGACAACCAACCCTTTGGAAGACCTTCCTGATCATAGGTTCAACATCAAATAGGTGCATGTTAGAAGGCTCAGTCCTGACTACACTCCCACCCTTGTGATATTTCTTCTATTGAGGTGTATCCATTGATAGAAGTAGGAGATCAAACCTTGTAATGTTATGAGAGGTATAGGAAACCAAGCAAAGACAAAAGTCTTTAAGTTTTTGAAAGGTGGTCCTTATTTGGTCTTTCAGGGCTTTCCTCCAATTGACTTCTGAACTAATAAGAGAATGGTTTGATGGCTTAAAAAGGGGGAAAAAATCCCTCTGGGAAATGATATGCAAGGAGGATGCACTGTCAAGTTTTAGGATAATATAGAGCCACTATACAGGGTCATCATCATTTTAAAGGTAAAGGCTTCTAAACTATTCACTGCAAATAGACTTTGAGATGAAATTATAGGATTACACCATGAAGGAAAAGAGCCAATTCTAGAGATGTGAGCATAGATGATGACACTGCGTTGAAACATAATTTGCAGTGCTGGAACATGGGATTCGTAGCACAGTTTTGTAGTGGTTTCTGTAGCATAGTATAGACAACAAGATCCAAGGGATAATTAAGCACAATAGCTCTGATATCGAATGATTCAATTTTAGTGGAGGAAGATGACAGTATGCAAATGGCTAAGAAATATGTGACATAAAAGGTAAAGGGGATGGTAGGTGGAGGAAACCACAGTTTGTAGCAGCAGGTGCTACGAAAAGATAAAACAAAACCTTAATTGATATTCAACAGAGCTCGGATGGCTCAAGAAGTACCTGGACACCGTAGTTTGATTATTAATGATCTTCTGAAGCATGAAGTTGTTTTCAACCACCCCAGTCTCCAATTCACCTCGATCAGCTGGTCTGTAGCATAATCCACAGTGATGTCTGGACTAGTAGTTTCTACAGTGCCGAGCTAGGAGCAAGATTTCAAATTTTGATAAACAATTAGAATTCATTAATGACCAAATCACATTTATTCCTTTTGAAGACAAGGATGTTGAAAACAATGAAAAGGCATGACATCATATTCATAATCGCAAATGATGGTAAATATGGAGAGTGTACAAAAGATGCGCTACAAAAACAACTAGTGAGTTGGCAATGTACTTGAAAATATTTGATTTGACTCCCTAACGGGTAAAGTGACAGAGTGGAGAGGTTCAATAGTATGAAAGGATGGAGTGACCTATCAGGCTTGTGGTGTCATGGGGATGATGGCAAATTTTTTCAAATCATGTGATGAGTCAAGAGTCTAAACCATAAAATGAACCAAGGATAGAAACCATAGTTGTGGGTCAAATATGTGAGCCAAGTTCCAACATTTCATTTTTTAAGTTATCCTAAGAAAAGGATAAGGAGAAAAAAAAAAAAAAAAAACTTAAAAAGAATAATGGATAAAAATTAAAACCTAAGGAGAAATTTGACCCATGACAACTTCATGTGATAACATTGGCTCCATAGGGGATGGCATGCTCCCTGTGAGATGCCAAGAACAAGCAGCTTTAGTGTCTTATCCCAGGGCTATGGGTTCATTTATTCAAACAAAAATGAAAAATAAAAAGTGATATTTACAATGAATGGAAATCCACTCATGGCTTAAGAAAAATACTTCTTCAGAAAGTGCCCATTGACAGGGCCACCAAAAAATCCTCCAAGTTCTGCAATTTATAAGTATTATTTGAAAATACCTCATAAATCTTGAAAGGACCAATCCACAAGGCTTCAAATTTACCATGTTTTCCTTTGTCTTGCTTGGGTGTATCCCACTTGAGCACTAGATATGCCATATGAAAATCTTCTTTACTTACCTTCCTATCAAAGGCTTGCTTGATCTTCTGCTAATGGTCCTGTGCTTTGTCAAGGAGTTCCTCCCTAGTCTGATGTACTTCTACCAGTTGTTGTATCCTCCTGACCATATCATCAAGTTCTCCTTGGTATTCCTGGAGGAACTTTGCCAAAGGTAAGGAAAGATGAGTAGGAAATATAGATTCAATCCCATATAAAAACTGAAAAGGGGAAATACCAAGTGACCTCTTTGTTGTAACTCTATTATCCCATAAGGAAAATTTTAGCTTTGAGTCCCATGCTTTCTTGTTGTCTTCTAACAACTTCTTGATGATCTTTATGAGGATATTGTTAGAAGACTTAGCCAAACCATTTCCTTTGGGGTAATAAGGAGTAGAATGGACTAATGTAATCCCACACTGTTCACAAAACTTGATCAATGGTTCAACTTTAAAAGAGGCAACATTGTCAGTAACAATCTTGCTGGGACAACCAAATCTTGACATGATATCCTCAAGAAAAATAATGATTACCTTGTGAGAGGCACTCCTTGTAGGAATGGCTTCTATCCACTTGGTGAAATAATCAGTGGCAGTCAAAATCCACCTATGTTGACCACTTTAAGTTGGATTTATTTATCCAATGAAGTCGATACCAAAATACTGAAAAGGTCCAGAAACCACCACAGGATTCAAAGGCAAAGGTTTGAGTTGTTGCTTTCCAGAAAACTTTTGGCATTTGACACAAGATCTAATATTTTCACAAACATTAGTAAAAAGGATAGGCCAAAAATACCTAGCTCTGAGGATCTTATAGGCTGTTGTTCTCCAAAAATGATGCCCCCACACAAGCTACCATGAAAATCAGTCATGGCTTTTTGGGCCTCTTATGGATCTAAACATTTCAAAAAAACCCCTAGAGGATATTTCCAATACAATATGTGATCAATGAGACAATATATGATTTATTTAAGCTTCAAAACTCTTACCTTGTTCTTTTCCAAACCATCAGGAGGCTGCAAATTTTGTAGAAAATATATGATGTCTTTAAACCAAGTGCATTCTGCCAAGTTGGGGTTGATATGAGAGATTTTGTCAGCAAAATCAACTTGCTGATTTTCTGAGTTTATGTTCATGAAATTAACCCCTAGTGCTTTGCAATTTGATTCAACCAACACCTAGCTAAAACTTGACCTTTCACTAGTTTAGTGGGCTTCATTTCAAGGTCAAATTCCAAGATTTTGGCAATCCATTTGCTCCTCTTCCCATCTATGTTAGGCTGGATAAGTATCTCTTTCACAGAGGCTGAGGGAACATAGGCAACAATCTTGGAATGCAGAATGTATACTTTGAAAGCCTTGAAAGATTTAACCAAAGAGTAATCTTGCCTTTCCATGATATCATACCTCATCTATGCATCCCTCAATGCTCTACTAAAAGAGGAGATAGGTTGCTCTAACCCCTCTGTATTTTTCTGCAGTAAGAGAACAACCAATGTGTCATATGAGGCAAAGGAGAATATAAAAAATTCCTTGGAATAATCAGGGCTGATAAGCACATGTGCTTCAATCAAGGCCTGTTTGATTTGGTCAAAATAATCCCAAGCCTCAACATTCCATTTCACCTCATTTCCTTTCCTAAGCATGGATGTAATGTACTTAACCAATTCAACAAAGTTAGAGATGAACCTTCTCAGAAAATTGATTTTACCCAAGAAAGATTGAACTTCTTTCTTGGATCTAGGAAGAGATATAATATGGATGGCCTCTACTCTACTTGGATCAATTCTTACCCCTTCTGTTGATTCAATGTGTCCCAATAACTTACCTTCCTTCATAGCAAACAAAGACTTATTAAGATTGAGAGTTTGACCAAAATTTATGCACTTCGGAAAGACCCTTTTCAAATGATGATAATGTTATTTATCAGATTTTGAGAACACTATAATTTCATCTAAATAGATGACCACGAATTTGTTCTTCTCCCCAATAAAGGCAATATCCATTTCTCATTGAAAGGTTACTCCTGCATTCATTAATCCAAAGGGAATTTTAGCATACATGAATGTGCCCCAAGGAGCAGTGAAGGTTGTATTCTCTCTATCTTCAGGTAAGTCAAGGGTCTGATTGTAGCTTGAGAAGCCATCAATCATAGGCATCCTAGATGAACCAGTCACTCTCTGCAAAATGTGCTCCATCTTTGGAAAGGGGTAATTATCTTTCTTGGAGCTTCTATTCAAATTCCTGAAATCAACACATAATCTAATTTCCCCATTATTTTTCCTCATAGGGACCAAGTTAGCCACCCACTCAGAGTACCTCAAAGGAATGATGATCTTGGCATCCAACAACTTATTCACTTATTTTTCCATAATAGGAAACAACATGGGATTTATTTGTCTGAGTTTCTGCCTAAAAGGCTTGGTATCCTCTTTCAAAGGGATCTTATGTTCAATGATGTTTGCGTCATATGTTTGTAAATATTCATATTTCCAGGAAAACACATAAGCAAAGTCCTTTAAAATATTAACATACTCAACCCTTTGTTCCTTTGACAAGCTACTAGACAATTTCACATACTTTAGATCCTCCTCTGTACCTAAATTGCATTCAGTCACATCATCATTTTTAGTTGAACCTTTAATATTCACAACAACATCATTTATGTCAAACAATCTCTCCAAGGGGACTAGTACTTTTGGAATATGGTTATTGGGCAATTGAACAATATGATGGTCAACAATTTTATTCAGAAAAATATCAACATGAGGGATTTTGTCATAATCATGATCTTGATCAATATGTAGGGAAAAAAAATCCTCCGCAGTTTCAAGAAATATTTTGATCTCAAGATCATCCTCAAAGACCTTCCAATGTTTGAAATTGTCAGGTATAGAGGGTCTATACTTCACTTCCACATCATATTTGAGTTTAGGGGGAAAATGAACTCTGAAATTACTTGCAAAAACAACCAAGGAATCTGCCATAGTGTTTTCCTCTCTTGGAAAAAAAGAGATATTAAAAGATAAGAATAAATTATCAACAAGATCCCATAATTCATTTTTGTAAGTCCTTAACCTGGGGTGTTTATCTTGATACATATTTTTGACTTGATGTACAATTAATTCAACATCTCCAAACACTGCTAACTCTTCAGTCTTCATGTCTTTAGCAGCCCTCAAACCCAAAACAAGAGCCTCATATTCTACCACATTGTTTGTAGTTTCAAATTCAAGCTTGTAAGACAAAGATAAGATCTCTTGGGTAGGGTAAATAAAGACTACCCCAACACCAACACCTTCCTTAGAAGAGGCTCCATAAAAAAAAATATTCCAAACATAGGTATTACGAGGAGGAATTTCACAAGAGGTAATGGGTTGTTTCTTGATTTCAATAGGTGATTGAAGAGTATCAGTGAGCTGTAAAATACTGAATCCTAAATCAATATCAATTGCAAAAATAGGGTGGTTGGTAGGATTGGCTTCATCATTGATGATGTAAACTAGTTGTGATTCCCTATAAATCCTTCTATGTTCTCCCCAAAATACAAGAATGGTGGCATATGAAAGGTCCATATGCAAATTTCCCCCTATTATTTTTATCCAAGATCTTGACAAGATCATCCCAAACTTAGGGGGGACATCAACCACCACAATATCCATGACCACACTTTTCATGGGAAATTGGAACAAGGTAACAACAAGGTCTTTGATTACCCCAAGACATTTCACTTTCCTAGAATCAAATGAGTATAGGTCATGGTAAGTTTTTGTAATTTCCATCCCAAGCTCATCCATGATAGTTTTAGGCATGAGGTTATGAGATGCACCTGAGTCCATCAAGCAGTTGTGCATCACTTTATCATGAATGCTTAATGATGTTTAGAAAGGAGGGGAAGATTCACCCCTATCCTCTACCAAAGGTCCCAATATAACTACTGGTTTTTCATCTTGAAGGTTGACTGAGTCTATGGAATTAGAAGAAGGTTCAGGCTACAACATCTTGGAAAGATATTTTTTAAATTCCTCATTCTTAATCAGCTCTAAAAAAGATATTGGGATTTTGATTTTTTGAATCTCACTTTCAAAGCTAAAAGAGGATGGAGATTTCAGAATCTCAATTTCTGTGACAGGGATTTTAACCAATGCTTGAGGGTTTTGTGCTTCTTTTTCTTTGCTGCTAGATGCCACAACCTTAGCATAATTTTCTATTTTACTGGGATGATTAGAAGTGTCAGGTTTTCCCTCTTTCTTTTTGACCTTAGGTTGTATTTATTTGGATTGTCATCAGTTTTTTCCCCTTTACTCAATTCATTCAGTTGTTTGTCCATTAGAGACTCCTCATATGCAGATTGGGTTAAATGAGGGGATGGAGAGGTGTCACCAAGACAATGGATTTATAGATCATTTTCTTCATCCTCTCCTTCTTCATCAACAATAAGGTTATTTTGGAGAGGGGATTGGAATTTTTGATCATCCCTATCCCTATTTATTTGATCTCTTTGGAGGACCTGAGGGGCATTATTTGGTCTTCTGAAATTTCCTCTATTATCAATATTCTATGTGTTCCTACAATTCTGATTTCCTTCAAGTTTCAACTTTTCCATTTCAACAGAAAGTGATTTTACCAATTTTATTAGTTCATCAACTTAAGGGTGGACAACATGTGAATCAGAGGTTGAAGCTTCAACCCTACCTTTTCTTTTGTTTCTATCAGATTTTCCCCTAAGCTTGTCAGCTGCCAGTATGTTAGATTCTACTTCCAAGGCTACATATTGCATATGAGATAGAGAGGTAGATCTTATTTCTCAACAGGTGGCAAAAATCAGGGTCAAAAGAACTGACATAGGTGATCTTGGCAGAAGTTTCTGTAGGCTTTATTTTAGTGGGAATTTTGTTGTACATTTTATTAAATCTCTTTGAGAAGTTTGAAACAGATTCCCCCTCTTTCCTATTAAGTGACCCAAATTCTATAATGTAATAAAGGAAATCATTTTTATCCCCCCAATGCCTCAAAAAAGCATCATCCATCTGATGGATCCGCCAAGGAAGCGATCTCTGCGTCAACCAACAGTGTCGAATGTTGTACAACTTCAAGCCCTTCAAAGATGAGGTATTATGTGACATTTCTCCTCTTGAAGTTTGTAATTTTCTTTTGGGCCAACCTTATTTATGGAAACGTCATGCTGTATATGAGTCTAGGATTCATAGTTTTATTATTACTTTGATCAAGAAATTGTATAGGATACCTGAGGTAGTCCCTCCTAGTTCTATTTTCTTGATCTCTGCTAAGCAATGCAGGAAGGTCATCTCTCAGACCAAGAAATTTGTCTTCTGCATGATTTGCTCTCAGAGTAAGCAAAAGATCGCAACCACATCAAGGGACGATCTCTCCACACAACAAAATAAAGTGGATAAGGTTGTGGAAGAATACTCAAATATACTCTCCTCTCCTACCAGGGTACCTCTACATTGCCAGGTCAAGCATCCCATTGATATGACCCCAGGTGCACCACTACCCAATGGGTCGGTATACTGCCTCTCTCCGTTAGAAAATGAGGAGATCAAGAGGCAGATACAAGAACTGCTCCACAAGGGACACATATTTCCCTACTCATCTCCTTGTCGGAGCTCAATCGTGCTGGTGCAGAAGAAAGACGAGACCCGACGACTCTGCATTGATTACCAGGCTCTGAATAAAATCATAGTCTGGAACCCGTACCCGATTCCCTGAATCAATGACCTCCTTGATTAGCTCACGGGGGCCAAATAATTCAGTAATATTGATAAGAATTCTGGCTACCACTAGGTCCCAATAGAACATACAGATGTATGGAAGACCACTTTCAAATCAAAAGAAGGTATTTTTGAATGGTTGGTCATGCCCTTTGGTTTGACAAATGCTCCAACAAATTTTATGAGGATGATGGATGATATCCTGCGACCTTTCACCAGTACATTTGTAGTGGTGTATATGGATGACATCCTCATCTACAACAAGACTTGGGTGGAACACTTGTAGCATATTCAATAGGTTCTGCACACCCTGCGACTACACAAACTATATGAAAACTTGGAAAAGTGCTCCTTCGACATGGACAGGGTCCATTACTTAGGCCTCATCGTTGATCAGCATGGTGTGCATGTGGATCTAGCCAAGATCCAAGTCATCCACGATTGGCCATCCCCAACCACACTAACTAAGCTTCAGAGCTTCTTGGGCCTCACCAATTTCTATCGCAGGTTCATGTTGGAATTCTCTCACATCGCATGGACCCTCAACCAAGTAAACAGGGGTGGCAGTAAGGTAAAATTTGTGTGGGGTCTGTCCCAAAAAAAAGCCTTCGATGACTTGAAGCACTGTTTGTGCTCATCCCCAGTACTTTCATTACCGTACCTAAAACATACCTTTGAGATCGAGACAGATGCTTAAGACTATGCTGTGGGCGTCGTTCTCACTCAACACGACCATCCTGTGGTGTATCATAGTGAGACACTATCATATGCCATTCGTAAGTACCCTACTTATGAAAAAATAAATTTACTCCATTGTGCAAGCCCGCCGCCAGTGGATACATTACATTCTAGGGAAGGAGACAATCATCCACACTGATCACAAGCCACTACAGTTATTGCAGACCCAAGGCAAATTGCAGAATGACCGCCATTAGAAGTGGTCCACATAATTACAACACTTCCACCTCAACATCAAGTACAAAATAGGAAGTACCAATCGAGTTGCTGATAGCCTCAACCGACCTCCAGTCGTGACACTCACCACAATTCTAGACTCTTGCGGCCATGAGACCTATGGATGGCCCCACCTCTATGAGATAGACCTTGACTTCTCCACCACCTACAAAATGTTGGGAGAAAACTCAATGGTCGCTAATTTCCATCTTCAGGACGAGATGTTGTGCCATCTGGGCCATCTCTGCATTCCATCAAGAGAGTGCACACAGATTATTTGGGAAGATCACTACAGTCGGGTGGTAGGACATTTTGGTGTCAAAAACACAATGGCAGTGCTGTAAAAACATTTCTACTGGTCGAAACTTTGACAAGATGTCGACAAGTATACCAGGTCCTGCACCACGTGCGCTATTTCCAAACCGACCACTAAGAAATAGGGCTTGTACACCCCTCTTCCTACTGCTGGAAATTCATGGGAATCCATCTCAATAGAATACATGTTAGGCCTCTCGTCCACCAAGAGGGGCAATGACTGTGTTTTTTGGTTGTTGATCACTTTTCCAAGATGGCGATTCTGGCTGCCTGCAAGAAGAACATCACTGTAGAGGCCACTGCCAAGCTCTTCTTTGAATTCATCTGGGTACACTTTGGGATCCCACAAACCATTATCTCAAATCGAGATACTCGGTTCCTCAACACATTTTGGTCGAGCCTTTGGTCACTGCTGTATACCAAGCTCACCAAACCCACTGCCTTCCACCCCCAGAAAGATGGCCAAACTGAGGTTGTCAATTGAATGATCATACATATCCTGCGCATGTACAATTCCAAGAATCCCCGCACATGGGATTAGAGTATTCCCTATGTCCAACATAGCTACAACTAAGCCCGACATAGATCATCTGGCCACAACCCCTTTCAGGTGGGGTTGGGATTCCAACCATTAGGCCCCATGGATGTTGCACTACCCCTGACGAACACCTCGACCGACTTGTCTCCTGCTCCACCAGAAGCTGACAAAGCCACCTGATTCATTGAGAGGATCCATCACATGCACCAATAGGTT
>SNQJ01S0001934.1:101934-138670 GCA_010110895.2 Picea sitchensis | reverse complement strand
CAGAGATGATTTGGGAAGATCACTACAGTTGGGTGGTATGACATTTTGGCATTGAAAAGACGATGGTAGTGCTGCAAAAACATTTCTACTAGCCGAAACTTCGACAGGATGTCGACAATTATATCAGGTGCTACACCACCTGCACTATTACCAAACCGACCACTAAGAAACAAGACCTATACACCCCTCTTCCTACTCTTGAAAAGTCATGGGAATCCATCTCAATGGACTACATGTCAGGCCTCCCTTCCACCAAGATGGGCAATGAGTGTGTTTTTGTGGTTGTTGATCGCTTTTCCAAGATGGCGATTATGGCCACCTACAAGAAGAACATCATTGCAGAGGCCACTACTAAGCTCTTATTTGAACGTGTCCGGGTACACTTTGGGATCCCACAAACCATTGTCTCAGATCGGGACAGTCGGTTCATCATCACATTCTGGTCGAGCCTCTAGTCACTGCTGGATACCAAGCTCACCAAATCCACATCTGTCCACCCCCAGACAGATGGCCAAACTGAGGTCATTAATCGAATGATCATACATATCCTGCACATGTACAATTCCAAGAATCCTTGCACATGGGATGAGATTCTTCCCTATTTCCAGCAAAGCTACAATCGATCCTTGCATAGATCAACTGGCCACAAGCCCGTTCAGGTGGGGTTGGGATTCCAACCATTGGGCCCCATGGATGTTGCACTACCCCTGGAGAACACCTCATCTGACTCGTCTCCTGCTCCACCAGAAGTTGAAAAAGCCACCCGATTAATTGAGAGGATCCATCACATCCGCCAACAGGTTCAGGATATTTTACAGAAGTCTAATGCCAAGTACACGCAATGCCATGATCAACACTAGGTGCCACGTAAGTTTCAGGTGGGTGACAAAGTTTGGTTTCACTTGAAGAAAGAACGCCTTATAGGGCCCCATCGGAAGATTCGCCCACTCCGATATGGGCCATACACCATCACCAAGGTTGTGGGTGACAATGAATTTTTTCTCAACATTCCCCCTTTCCTTGGCGTGCACCCAGTCTTCAACATGGCTCTCCTTCGACCATATTTCCCACCATTATTGGACACCTCAGAGACAACAAAGCAGTTGACACCAACATAGCTCAACCATGACTGCATGCAATAGGAATCCAATGATCATATTGTGGATACACAGATCAAGAGAACCCCAAAAAAAAGGATACAACTTTATCGAGTTGTCAAAGCAGGGCAATTCCTGCACCAAGGCAAGTGGCTCACTCGGGGCCAAATTCAACAGAAATTTCCTCATCTGATGGGGGAACTCAATGCAATGGAGACCATTGCTTCCTAGGGGGGGAGGATTGATCCATATGGATGTCGGTGGCCTCCCACCTATTCCAACTTGTTCATTTTGTCATTTTCCAGTTTGGCAGTTTTATTTCCTAGTTTTTGGGTCCCTGACTTGCGAGGCCGTTTTGAGGCCCTAAACAACGTTTTTAGGGCTCGCTACAATCGAAAATGGCCTTTGATAGATTGCAACAAAATGTTTATTCCTCGGATAGACCTTTCAAACGGGGTATCATGCGCCTAAAACGAAGATCATATGAAAAATTTACGACCTCGGGAAGTTGATGTACTAACTTACCCAAACGGGGCCCACATGAATTTTGGCGCTTCATCTCCTAGGGTTAGGTTTTTGGATGTCTAGGGTTTTTGAAATTCTTGTTTATTTTAAAAAGGCTTTCAGATCCTCATTGTAATCATCTTCTTGCGAATGAGTGTAGTCGTCACATCTCTTCTCAGAGATAAGCCGTCACCATTCGAGCAAACTTGTTTTCCGTTGCATTTTACAGCTTCAACTTATTTCCTTATTGAATAAAAAACTAGTTTTACTATATCTCTATTATTCTGTGTTAAGCATATTTTAATAATCTATATTCATTTCATTCTTCTCATAAAATCCGGGTCAGCGAGGTGCTATGAAAAGATAGAACAAAGCCTTAATTGATCTTCAACAGAGCTCAGATGGTTCAAGAAGTACCTGGACACTGTAGTTTGATTGTTAATGATATTCTGAAGCATGAAGTTGTTTACAACCACCCCAGTCTCCAATTCACCTCGATCAACTGGTCTGTAGCATAATCCGCAGTGATGTTTGGACAAGTAGTTTCTGCAACGCGAGCTAGGAGCAAGATTTCAAATTTTGATAAACAGTTAGAATTCATTAATGACCAAATCACAATTATTCCTTTTGAAGACAAGGATGCTGAAAAACAATGAAAAGGCATGACATCATATTTGTAATCGCAAATTATGGTAAATAGGGAGAGTGTACAAAATATGCGCTATGAAAATAACTAGTGAGTTGGTAGCGTACTTGAAAAGATTTGATTTGACTCCCTAATGAGTAAAGGGACATAGTGGAGAGGTTCAATAGTATGAATGGATGGAGTGACCTATCAGGCTTGTGGTGTCATGGGGATGATGGTGAAAGATATCAAATCATGTGATGAGTTAAGGGTGTAAACCATAAAATAAACCAAGGATATAAACCATAGGTGTGGGTCAAATATGTGAGCCAAGTTCCAACCTTTCATTTATTTAAGTTATCCTAAAAAAACCGTAAGGAGAAAAGAAAAAAAACAAACTTAGAAAGACTAATGGATAAAAATTAAAACCTAAGGAGAAATTTGACCAATTACATCTTCATGTGATAACACATCGATGAAATATTAAATGACATCAAGGGCTTGGGAGACGAGATAAAGGAATCAGTTGTTGTCAAAAAGGAATTACGGTCTCTACCAATGAGGTTTGATCCAAAGATATATACTTTAGAAGAAAGAGTGGATCTAGCTACAATGACCATGGATGAGTTGTATGGCACACTTATAGCCTATGAAATGAGAAAAGAACATGACAATCCAGTCACAAAGGAAGCATCATTCAAGGCATCTAAGAAGTCAAAGATCAGGAACAAGAAAGAGCCAAAGCCAGTTTGCAAACAAGAGCCAAAGTCAAATTCCAACAACAACGATGAGTCAGAAGATGATGAAGACTTATCCAACTTCATCAGAAATTTAAAGACAAGATCTGGAAAGTACAAAGGTAAGATTCCATTGATTTTCTTTAATTGTGATGGTATTGGTCATTTTGCTAAAAAACTGTCCCTACAAGAAAAAGAAAAGAAATGAAGAAGATGAACCAAAGAGAAAACAAAAAGGCAAGAGAAGCAAAAATAAGTTTTATAAGAAAAGTATTTGCACCAAAGAAGATATCTTCTCGTCAGATGAAGATGAATACAACAACAGTGACACAAAAAGGGTATTGTTTATGGAAATAGAGGATTCCAATGAAGAAATATCCAAAGAAGAAGTCGAAGAGGCAGAGGTTGATTTCAGAGAACAATTGATGAGTGCCATAGAAGTTATAATAAGATAAAAGAAACTAAAAAAGTCACTCCAAGCAAAATGAAAGAAGAAATAAGAATCTCAAAACTCCAAAGAAGTCAAGAAAGAGACTACAAAGATGAAATTTCAAGAAGAATAAGACAATAAAATAAAATAAACACTCAGAGAGAAGTTGGAAGAAAAGGACAGAACCATTGAACATTTAGAGGCAAAAGTTGTCACTTTAAAGAAAGATCTTTAGAAGATGGATATGAAGCATAACAACACAAATATATTAGACAACATAATTAGCAGTCAAAGGCCTTATCATGACAAATTTGGACTAGGATACAACCAGATATAGACAGAGAAAGGCTCAAGCTTAAAATAAACAGAACAAGAAGTAAATCCTAGAAGTTATGCAGATACCGTCAGAGGTTTCTCTAAGAAATAAGAAGACATGGAGGTTCAAGAATATGACTAAAAAGATACTGCACCATCTAGAAGATTCATAAATCATTACCATCCATGGATAGAAAGAACCCAAGATGAAGAAGTATTTAGAAGGGAAACACCAATAAGAAGAGATTTCTCTCTCAGGTATCAAACTTTATTTCTGGGTTCATGATATTTTTGTACTAAATTTGGACATAAGGTTATAGATTGCAGGGCTTATGGAATAAATTTTCAATAAATAAATGCTTATGTGGCCCCTCATAACATTGAGTGTTACAAATTCCACAACTATGGTCATATAGCTCAAAATTGTAGAAGCATGGCAATGCCATCCATGAAGAAAGAAATAGATATCGGATACACTAAGATTTGGAAAAGAAAAGAACAAGAAAAAGAGAAAGTGAAAGAAGAACAAGTGAATAAAGATCAGGTCCCAGAGAACGCAGGATTTGTAGTAGTACCAAAAAGAAAAGAATAAAAGGTTCAAGAGATTGTACTTTCAGGAATTGTAGTGCAAGATCAATCCACAAATAGAAAGGAAGAAGTCAGATCTCAGAGGGATGATGAGTCCATAGATGAATATGACTCCACATTAGAGAAGGTATTCTTCTGATCCATTCGACTTGGAGACTCCCGACAAATATGATTAATGAACAGGGGGAGTCTATGTAGTAGCTGAGATAGATCAAAGATCCATCCTTCGTGCAACATACAGTGTTTTAGGAGAAAAATTTAGAGCATTCAGAGAGAAGAAGTACATAATGACATATTGATTGACTGAGAAAGTAGTATTCCCACATAGGTGTCAGTTTGCAGTTACACAAGAATAATATTATGATCATATTCAGGTAGAGATATCTTTAGTACAAATTGTTCCATACATGCATATTTTGATGAGCTTATAGATCATATCAATATACATATTTGATTAAGAGTAGTCTTTGTACAGTGACAGATGGGTCAACATTGTGGAAAGTTGAATAGCAGAGTTATGGACAGTTTGTGACATATGGTCAGAGATTGATTAAGAGATTCATAGATCGGTTCAGAGATTGGTTTAGAGATTTATAGATTGGATCAGAGATCAATTCATAGAATGTTGGATGATTATGATAAAGTAATATTTGAATGTTTTAACTTTGAATTATTTTTATATATGTTGTGAATTACATGAGGAAGCACCAATGGACAATGAACATCACTTGAAGAGAGGAAAGGAAACATTTCATAGGTATATCTAAATATTACAAGAATGAAAATCATTAGAGAGAGAGAAATGAAGATTAGTAGCATGTAGACATGGGGAGACATACCCACAGGGGGAGTTACTCCTTTGCCCATGGTTGGTTTAAGAAGGTACAGTATCAAGAGGAGACATATCAACATGGGGAGTTAATCCTTTTTCAAATTGTGAGAGAAAGAAAGTCATGACGATGGAGAGATAGAGAGAGTTCAGTAAGGGGGAGAAACCCCAAAGGGGGAGAGATACCCAAATATATACCCTTTTCCATTGATGTCAAAGGGGGAGAGTGAGAAACATTGATGATGAGTGATGGTCATAAAGAGAGTTTGAGCATGCATGTTTCCATGTCTAAGTTTTTCCATCAATGTTGGTATTTCCATCAATTCCAAAGCGGGATATTGTTGGAAAATTGGTTTAGAGTGATGGATAGATAGTTCGGACAGTTGGTTGTCATTGATGTCAACCCTTCGAGAGTGATCTTGGAGATTGATATCAACCCTTAGAGATTGATTTCAACTCTTGTAGAGGTCCATATATGTTGGATAGTTTATTGACATTTGTATGCTCGTGATTGATGGTGAGTTCATTGGGTACATCTGGTGTAGTCTATATGTATCCCTAGAGGTGTGGTTATGGGACCCAGAGTTTATTGAGGAATAACAACGTGAAGGAAAGTGAAATTACAGGTAAGACTATAATATATGGATAGTACATGTCATTCCATTTCTGGCGATAGGTGGTACACCATGTGGATCCTCACGATTGAGGAGTTATGGCCTTGTGAATATGGAATCCCCAAAGAATGGTCAAGAAGCCCCTAGTTGGTTACAAGTCAATGAATGAAAGGGTAAAGTGGTTGTAAAAATAAAATTCAATAAGCCCTAAAGTTAAGGAAATTGGTCCCAAAGTGTTCAAGAAGCCCTAAAGTTAAGAAAAGTGGTCCCAAAGGTAAGGAAAGAGGTTACTTAGAAAAAGTATAAATACACCTCAAGAAGTCTCTCATAAGTACATTAGATATACACAAAATTTAATTGAATATCATAGGCATGATATGCATATGGTACTATCGTAGGCACAAGAAGGAATCGTGGGAGGCCACTATGCAGGGAAAGCGACAGATGAAAAATATTTACATGAATGACTTTGATGGCCCACCCTTCATAAGGAATCTAAGGAGTTTTTTCAGACCTGTGATGTCTGTTAGCGAGTTGGGAAGCCATCCATAAGAGATTAGATGCCTTTAATACAATAATTTAAATTATAGGCTTTTGATAAATGGGCAACAAATTTCATTGGACCGATCAACCCACCAGTAAAAAGGTCAGGAGCAAGATATATGGTGCAGACCCCTGAACCCTCGGGTCGAGGTCCGCGTAGGATCGATCTGAATCTGCCCCTGGGTCAAATTGACTCTTGATTTCCCCTCGGGGAATATCTCATACACTCATGGCATATCCACAGGTCCTTATGAATTGAGCCTGCATGAACAAACACCAGGCGCCAACCCAAATCTCCTTGACCACAATAGCATCACACCCTTCACTAATTTGGGACTTTGGGTCTCGCAATTTTGCGATCCCTAATGTCAAGTTTCTCGGCCCTCTACTGCTGAAACCCAAAATGTCGATTCACAGATATGTTCGGCCGCGTTCTCCTCCACAGCCGTATTGCGTTTCACAATTTCGGGAATCCCAAAACAAGGAACACCTGTTTCTTGTCTTCGAAAATGTTGAAATGTCAAACCTCGATGCGTTCAGCAAAGACTGGCTCCCCTATGGGAATTTTCGTCGATTCGGAGTTTTGGACTTCGCGTCTTCGCAAATCCTGATGCAAGGCTTCCGGCTCTCCAACCTACGAAACCCTGAAATAGTCAACAAATTTTTGACTCCATCTAGCGACGAGTACGCTACCTGTCTTTCCCGCTATCCTCTATCTTTGACGTGGATTCTTGCCACCTGTCACTCAAGCTTTCCGGCTTTCAAGACTTGAATGAACCTTCGATTTTCGTCCCTCTATCACTACTAGACCCTGAATTCTGAAATGGCACTTTCCATAGGGTCAATGACTAATAAGCCTCCGTTCGATCCAACACTTAACTTCTCCGTAGCTCTCCTAGATCCTACGGTCCTCGCTATTTCGTGAATCCTCCATAGAGAATTTTGACTGCTCGTTTCCTCCTTGACAACTTTTGAAAAATAAATCAATGTTTTCCCTTCTGAACTTTACTTCTGCTGGATGACTTCAACCCTTGTCTCCTTTTGAAGTAGTTCTCTCTCCATCCTCCTTTGAAGTGTTCAAAGGTGTTATCCCTCTGAGCTTTCACTTACAAACTCAAACCTCCAAAAGGGTTCCTGCTCGCACTTCTTGCGGCAGACTTTCAAATATTCCTGGGTATTTGATCTTTCAACTCTGTGCACTCCCTGCAACAACAGTCCTTCAACTCTCCCCTTGGTTGATAAGTTCTAAGATTTCAACTAGCCTCCGCACACCTTGCATGACTTCTGTGCTTCACTTTCACTTCTGTTGGAATGAGAACAATGGTATCCCTCCTAAGCTTTTAGAGATAAACTCTGAACCTTTGTCAACGCACTCCTTATGGACATTTCACTGCACTCCTTGCAGGAACTCTCACTCAGGAAGAGAAACAATTGAAACTCATTCTCTCTCTCTTAGACTTCAAACATTCAACATGAAATCCTACATACACACAGTATTAAGGAAAATGCATAACAAAGAGAATAAAACGACTGTAAATATACCATTCACCATGTATAAACAAAAAACGTTATAACACCATGTAATCTGATTCAAAGCTTCATATATTAATTCAAATCTCATGTACATGGGTTCTTCTCTACATCTCTCTGCTACAACTCTATGCTCATGTTCTAATAATACAATAATACAAAGACGAGGGTTTCTATATCCATTTTCCATCCTGCTCTTCTAAACTGTCTAATCTACAATTCAAATCTACCTACTTTCATTAACTATGCATAAATGCGTCTACATTCTACAGATGAGAGTGAATCACTCATGATCTGTTTACAATATGCAAGTACGCTTCCCTTTAACCATTACATTAATGTTTCAAAAACATTTCAAAAACGTGCGCTGGTAGTCTTCCAACTGTCTTCCACCTTCATGCTCGTTTGGTTGCTGATGATGCTCCTGCATCAATATATAATCACTACGATAGATTACTTGACTTGATAGTATAAATTAGAACTTATTAGAGATTACAACTCGAAGACTATTGTGTGGTTCCTATATGAGAATGTTGTTACGAGGTTTGGATGTCCGAGAATCCTTATGAGTGATCAAGGGACCCATTTTTTGAATAAAACGATAGTTGTTTTGACAAAGTAATTTCATATTTATCACAAAAAAAGAACACCTTATCACCCTCACGCGAACATAATAGTGGAAGCGTTTAACAAGATCCTAGAGCATGCGCTGACGAAGATATGTAATGTAAATTGAGATGTCTAGGACTTGAGTATTCCTATAGTACTATGAGAATACCAGACCACATGTAAGAAGTTCACAGGATGGACACCATTTTGATTAGTATATGGACAGGAAGCAATTATGCCCATGGAGTTCATTTTGTCAAGTCTACATATTGTCGCACTCACAGAGCTCGTAGATTCTAACACAATAGATAAAAGAATTTCAAAGCTAGTGGAACTAGAGGAAGATCAATTTCTCACAGTATTTCATCAACAAGTTTAGAAAGCACATGAAAAGGCATGGCATGATAGATGTATTAAATAGAATAAGTTCCATATGGGAGACCTATTTTTTTCTACGACAACAATTTTTTGCAACACCTTGGAAAGTTCCAAATGTACTGGTTAGGTCTGTATGTCATAAGTTCTTTGACAGAGGCAGGTGTTGTTCAATTGAAGAAGTTAAATGGGGAAATCATAGAAGGACTGGTCAATGGTAGTTAGTTGAAACTGTATAGGGACAATCATCTTTATGTGCACTAGCTTGATTGCATGGTATGTGTACCATAGTATATGTATTATATTGTATTACAGAAAAGAAAAAGAAAAGAAAAAGCAATAAAATAGCTTGAGGAAAGCCACAATAAACATTTGAAGAGATAGGAGACCTGAAGTTTTGAATCGGTCATTGTTCAAAGGGACAAATTAGCAGAAAAAGATTTGAACAAGAAAATGTTGATGAAAGGAAGGAGAATTGAACTGCGGGTAGAAAGAAGAAATGAAGAGTCATGATGAGGACCTGTGCAGAGGATGGGAAAAAAATTAAAGATAAAACATAATAGTGAGATGGTGGGAATTCGTAGTCATAAATGAAAAATGATGATGATATTTTGACAGGCTGGAAAATCTAGACCACAATCCGTCAGAATATATGAATTTAATGCAGAATCTGGAAATAATTGAATGTGAACACAATCAGATGGGATAGATAATTTTGGCACGAAGAGGAATGAAACAACTGGAAATAGCCTATACAAGTAGGAAAGGGGCGATGAGAAAGGGTTATTTTTGCGTGGACATTCGAAGAGAACAAAGAGCTAGAGAAGAGTCGAGTGAGTTGCAGACAGAGCCGAGTTGCAGAAAGTCATGGCACCACCAAAGGTAGGAGCATCCAAATTGTAGATAAAGAAACCAGGCAGTAAGCATACATCAATACATGTACAAGAAGAAACTCTGAGAACAGTGTTATAGAATATTTTTCCACACTCCATGCATCTTTCTTTGATGGGCTTCCATTTCCCTCTGTAGATTTCATTTCCCCTTTTTGTTCACACCAGAGCTAAAAATACACATTTTTTCCCATATACGCGACCTACCAGTTAGAAAACTCGCGTATACATGGGATGCTCCATTACAATCCACATACATCGGGTTTGGTGCTCAAAAAATAAAAAATGTGTCAGGTTTCCATTCCATGTCATGAGATCCATGATCCTTGACCTTCCATATATTGAAAACGCTCCTTCTTGACCCTTGAATTCCATTTGGAGGCTATAAATTGAGCCATATACAAGTCTTGAAGAGATTGAATTCATCACATTGAGAGCAAAGATACTTTGGAGAAATTTCACCTCAATTGAGTTTGCATCCCTTTATCCTTGAAAGTCTGAACTTCTTGTGTTCATCCCCCAAACTCTTCCTATATTGTGATGGACAAATTCATTGACTCCTACTTGTGAGATTGCCTTTGTAGGGGATTGAAGTGGTGGAGGCCCAACTGGAGGGACTTAGTTTCTCGGTTACAATATGTGTCGTTACAAAAGTTTGTCACCTATGTACTTCTGTTGATTACATTAATATAAATACTATTTTCTCATCCAATTGATATCTTGAAAATATTTGTATTACTTTCCATGGGCATATGTCTTATGTATGTTAATGGATTATGCTAATTTATATGCTAACATTATATATCATTTCCACATGCTTGCGTATCTTGGTTGTTGAGGACAAATTGCAGGCATAAAGATTTGGGTCATGTACTCAACGGTGGTCTTCTTTGGACATCCAAATAAGGTAGGATTCTATTCTTATCTTTTTAGAATTTCAATTATATAACATACTTAAGATTAGAGTTGATTTATGGGTGTCATTATGTTTGTTTTGGTTTTCCCCTAGCCATAGAGATATTTTCCTCATAATAAGTAGAGGTGTTAGATCCAATCAACTTTCTAAGGGCATATGTGCCACCCAAAAATCCAACAACAAAGCAAGTTAGACTAGGCCTTAAGGGGTGAGAGTATGACCTTGTTAGATTAGGTATTGGATTCCCTGGGGTCCTTGTTGGGATATATGTTGAAGCATGATAGAGCTGAATTTTCAAATAATGACCTTGCAAATATAAAGAAGTTTCTAGAGTATTACCACATAAATATATGTGCACATCACTCATCCTAAAATCACTTTCAAACTCCATGGTCGATTAGCGAGAATTGGGAAATAGGATTGCAATGAACATGCATATTGAACCTATTTGAGATCCCACATTTTTGAAGAAGCACATAAAATCAACATACGAGATTAATTTATTGTTGATTTGTGTCATGAAGGTTCATATGGTTGGGCCAGACTAGTGTCGATAAGCACACACACAATTATCATGTAGATTATAGGATTGTCGTCAGCAGGGGAAGACCTACTAGCTTTGTTCATAGATAAGACTCATGAGAAAGCATTAGTAGAGAGGATGAAGGAAAAATACAACACCCACAAAGGAGCACATGGATTGGACGTAGCGAGAATCAACGATGATTCTGTTAGGTTTGTGATGCAAGTGTTGGCTTGCAAGTTACTAAGGAAATGTCACGAATATCAGGTGAATAGGATTACACTGAACATGCATATTGAACCTATTTGAGATCCCACATTTTTGAAGAAGCACATAAATCAACATCTGGATCAATTTATTGTTGATTTGTGTCCATGAAGGGTTCATATGGTTGGACAGGCTAGTGTCGATCGACACACAATTTACAACGAGGATTATAGGATTTTCGTTGGCAAGGGAAGACCCACTATCTATGTTCACAGATAAGACTCACGAGGAAGCAATAACAGAAAGGATGAAGGAAAAATACAACACCCACAAAGGAGCACATGGATTGGACGTAGCGAGAATCAACGATGATTCTGTTAGGTTTGTGACGTAGGTGTTGGCTTGTCAGTTACTCAAGAATTTTCACAGAGATCAGGTGCCAACAAGAGTAATATAAGAAACATAGAAGTGCGTAGCAGAAGTGCAAATGAATTGAGAGACATTTTTGGTGAACCATTTTTAATCGACCACATGGAAACATAGGAGAAAGGAATGAAGTTCCATATGCTTGGTTATTTATTTCAAATGCATTAGTTGCTTGGAGGGAGTCGAAAGAAACCCAGTTCCTGGAAGGTATGCAACAACCATTCCTGTAAGTAAGATATGTTTCTTTTTTGCATACCGCGCACAAGAATAGGAAAATGGATAACAATATCACCTTTTACATCTATCAGGAGACAATGCAACAATGCATTGATTACACACCACACATTCTACTTCCGATACTTGAAGCATAAAAAGAAATCATGAGATTCAAGGTAGGGACACACCACATGTACATTCAAGTAAAGAGAGATTTGGATCAGTAGTGGTTGTCGACTAGCTACAGACTGAAAAAACATGATGTTAGTCAGATTGTTAATGACTGGGAAGCAGAGTGGAAAAACCCAATGACAGAAACAATGCAGAATGAGAACAACAACCATATAAGGATCAAGAAGAAGAAGAAGAAGAAGAAGAAGAAGAAGAAGAAGATCAATAAGAAGGGAATGGAGAAAGCGACACTCAAACAACATCGCTCATTGGAGAGAAAAGTAAAGAACACCCTAAGGAGTGATCAACACATAAACACAAGAAGAGGAAACCATCAAATGAAGTAGCTATCAAGGATTTAACTGAGGATGAATTGAAGAATATCGGATATCGGGTCAAAGAAGTAATGGAAGAATCATTTCTTTGAGATGCACAAAAACATGAAGAAATGCACATGAATGTGCAGGTGTAGATAGCTACATTGTGCCATATTTTGGAATCAACCAGGATAGCGCCAGCCCGAAAAATAGAAGAAGAACAAACAAAGAGCACAACAAAGACATCAAATTCATGATCTAGAACATCACAAACATCATCAACATCAACATAGCATCGGATCACGAAGATATTCACAAGAGCCATAGAGTTCCCCACGACAAAAATGCAGGAGCATGCATAAGAATTAATCCATATTGACTTAATATTGTCACAAGTACTGATGAATGTACTACATAGCTTGCAGACAAGTGTTACACAAGAGATCTAGTTGCGCACATAGTCAACTTCTATGGAGTTTTTCAAAGTAAATGCAGACAATGATGCACTACATGCAGAGTATAGTAAACTCATGCTATAATAGGACAAGGCTATGTAGAAAAAATCAAGGTTGCAAAAAGAAATGCATGAGGTATATAACAAATTTCCAGAGGCACCAATGGAGTTAGATACTCCCTTGGAAAAGAAAGTAACAAATAAAAACAAAGCCACTCAGTTTTTTTGTGCAAAGATAGTATATTTGGAAGCTTGCACAATGCCAAGTACCCCACCAGAGGAAAGGGAGAAATGGGAGAAGACAACCATGACGATCGTGGAGAGAATTAGGAGCTTGGATGAGGAATGTGAAAATTTGTATGAAGAGATTACACAAGTGTTATTTCATTTGATGGAGAATGCAGAGTTACAAGCAATAAAACATAGGTTACAAGATGTGTAGCACAAGTTCAAAGAAATAATAAACAATCTGCCAACAATCAAATGAATGAATGCAATAGTTGAGAATAGGCAGTTGTACCTCGATATAAACCAGTTAAGAGAAGAACAACAGACTCTCGCACAAAATCTTGAGCCGCTATAGGAGGAGTCCTTTCAGGTGACAGAGGAACTTGTAGCTGCATAAGACATAGTGAAGCAAACAATGCAATATAGTGAAGATAAACTAAAGACCCCCATTACGAGGTAGACATCAGAGGGGATTTTGAAAAAAGAAGCACAAGCAAAGGAGAAGGTCGCAACTACAAAGGAAAATTTTGAGAACTTTTTTGTGACGTGGAAGGGAGTGCAACAGAATACCTGAGTGGCTCAGGATGAGCCACGAGTGAGTGTTGGGGGCCTGTTGAGATAGGATTTTGGGACCATTTGTGGGAACTGCATAGCACGAAAAAGAAGGAAATATAGTTGGTGCACTTTTGGGACCATCACACGCAAAAGGAGGAAGATAGTTGGAATTCATTAGGAATTTTAGGTCCATTGATATGGGATAAGCCCTATTGTAATTGTACAAATATGTAAGGGTTTTGGGATAGAGAATAGTCAAAAAATTAATTAGTGAGACAATATGAGAATAGTGAATAAGTAAGTAGTGAATGAATGGTAGTATGTAATGTATGCGAGGATGAAAGAGTGAAGAGCGACATAGATAGGTAGAGAGATAGGAGAATGACAAGGGCATGATGTATGAGTGCAATGCAAATATTTTGTAATGGATGATTCTAAATAATATAATAATAATTCGGTCATTTTGGGCGTAGCCCATCTTGGGTGAACCACGTTAATTATGGTGTCTATGTGTCATCATGTGTTTATTGTTATTTTTATTGTGTGCACATGATATATGTTTGTTATGTCGAATATGTTACATGTTCTTATGTTTATGTGCACATGATATAAGGTATAATGAACTAATTATAAGTACAATGGTTATTAGGACTTCCTCCCATCCCTTCATCATTGTGGAAACTTGGTTCATGTAGTTCCCATAGATACCTTGGGTGAGAGTTCACCTACTTGTGGGTGATGCCAAAAGAGCCAGTATATGAGGGTTTTGTTAGTGAATTCATGTTGAACCCTGGGTCTCCCACCACGTGACAACAATTGCGCTTGGTTTTCTTCATTTTTTTGCAACAATACAAAAACTATAATATGTTCTAAATCAAAAGAGAAAACAAGGAACTCTTTGTCATAGTCTGGGATAACTAGCATTGGTGATTCTCCCAAGGCTTCCTTGATTCACATGAAATATTATTTATCTTCAGTTGTCCATTTTACTTCCTAATCCTTCTTCAACATGTTCATGATATCTCTTACCATCTCAACAAAATTTGGCACAAATATCCTTAGGATGCTAATCCCTCCTAGGAAGGATTGTATCTCTTTTTTGTTTCTAGGTAGATAAATCAATTTAATTACCTCCACTCTTTCAATATCTATATTCACACCTTCCTTTGATACAATATGACCTAGGATATTCCCTTTTTCCATGGAAAAATAAGATTTTTTGGGATTCAATGACAAGCCAAATGTTTTTCACTTCACAAAGGTCTGCATCAAATGCTTGATGTGGTCCTCACATGTCTTAGAGAATATAGTCATGTAATCAAGATACATGACATTGAATCTATATTTCTCTCCCACAAAGGTTGTATCCATAGCTCATTGGAACGTGGCTCCTGCATTTATAAAACCAAATGGAATCATGTCATACATGAAGGTCCCCCATGGGGTTGTGAAGGTTGTCTTTTCCTTGTCATTGGGATGCAGCTTTACCTGGTTATAGCATGAGAATCCATTCATCATGGAGATCCTATTTAATCCCACTTATTTATCAAGTACATGATCCATCTTTGGCAGAGGGTAATTATCCTTTAGTGAGCATTTATTCAGATTTTTGAAGTCCACACAAAGCCTTATCTATCAACTTTTCTTTCTGATAGGAACCATCTTTTCCACCCATTCGAAATATCCGAGGGGAATAATGATTTGGGAATCAAGTAATTTTCTCACCTTCTTCTCAATGGTAGGCAACAAGAGTGGGTTTACTTGCCTTATTTTCTTCCTAAAGGGTTTAGTACAAGGTTTGAGTGGTATTTTATGTTGTATGATGATGATATCGTACATCTTCAGATCTTCATATTTTCAGGCAAACACATCCATGTACTCCTTAAACAACTGTAAATATTCTTCCTTGCACTCCAGAGAAATTCCTTTGGACAACTTGATGAGTTTAAGGAGTGAGAATTTATACTTGGTTATAGCCGAGAAACCATCCTATGGATATCCTATTTGAGTGGTTTGAGTGGTATTTTATGTTGTATGATACTGGTATCGTACGTCTTCAAGTCTTCATATTTTTAGGCAAACACATCCATGTACTTCTTAAGCAATTGTAAATATTCTTCCTTGCACTTCGGAGAAATTTATTTGGACAACTTGATGAGTTTAAGGAGTAATCATTTCTACCTGGTTATAGCCTAAGAAACCATCCATCATGGAGATCCTATTTGATCCCACTACTTTATCAAGTACATGATCCATCTTTGGTAGAGGGTAATTATCCTTTAGTGATAATTTATTCATATTTTTGAAGTCCACACAAAGACTTATCTCTCCTCTTTTCTTTCTGACAGGAACCATATTTTTGACCCATTAGAAATATCTGAGGGGAATAATGAATTGGGCATCAAGTAATGTTCTCACCTTCTTCTCGATGGTATGCAACAAGAGTGAGTTTAACTTCCTTAGTTTCTTCCTAAAGGGCTTAGTACCAGGTTTGAGTGGTATTTTATGTTGTATGATGTTGGTATTGTACGTCTTCAGGTATTCATATTTTCAGGAAAACAAACCCATGTACTCCTTAAACAATTGTAAATATTCTTCCTTATACTCCGGAGAAATTACTTTTGACAACTTGATGAGTTTGGGATCTCTCTCTATTCCAATGTTGCATTCTTCAGAGTTGTCATCTTTATGGAGAACTATTGTCTTTACAGGAACATCATTTCGATCAAAGATTTTCTCCAGGGGAACCAATCCTTTGGGAATAAAATTATTTTTGAGTTGAAGGAATTTATTCCCATCCATGTATTCACTAAACTCATAGGTCATTTGAATTAATTTTTCACTCATGGGTTCACAATATTCTTCGACATTTGAGTCTACATGGACATTTGAAAATTCCTCTATGACTTCCATGAACTTTTTGATTTGTTGTTCATCCTAAAAAACTTTCCAGTACTTAATGTTATCGGGGATGGAAGGTATGTATATCATCTCAATCTCATATATCATTTGAAGGACAACAGGGGTTTTAAAGGTACTAGTTGTTACTGCTAAGGAATTGGTCCACTAGTTAAATTATCTTGAGATAGAAGTAATATTAAAATCCTTACAAAAATGATCAATTAAATACCATACCTTATTTCTGTATGCCCTCATCCTAGGATGCCTTTTCTGTTAGTAAACTTTGATTTGTTGCACCACAAGTTCAAATTTTCCAAATATCACCAACTCAGTGATCTACATTTTCCTTGTTGCCTCTAGGCCTAGAATCAAGGCCTCAAACTCTAGCTTGTAGGACAAATGGATCTCTTTATTACTGGGAGAAATGAGCACCACACTAGCTTCTAGTCCCTCTTTTGAATATGCACCCTCAAAATAAATTTTCCACATACAACCTATTTCTTCAGCAGGGCTGATTGAAGGAGATGTAGGTGTGGGAGATTCCTTGTATTCTTCATTAACTGTGAGGATGAAACAACCAATATACTCATCAACAACATATATAGGATTTTTCACATGGTTTTTATGATCACTAACCACATAAGGAAACTTTGTTTCTTTGTATAATATCATGTTTTCTCCTCCAAAAACTGGTACAATAGCATAGGTCATGTCCATTTGCATTGTCCCACCCATCTTTCTTGCCCATGTTTTGGATAGAAACATACCATAGTTAGTAGGCACATTAGCCACCACTACATCCATCATTATTCTTTTAACGGGAAGTTGAGATAAGGTGACTCCCATATCTTTGATCCACCCATCACATTTTTCTTTTCTGGCATCAAACAGATACAAATCATGATATGGTATGGTTATTTCCAACCCCAATTTTTCCATAACTACCTTGGGAATAAGATTGTGTGAGGCTCCAAATTCAAGCATACAATTATGCAACATCTTTTCATGGATATTTAGTGTTACATAAAAATGTGCAACATAATCCTCTTTGTCATCTGAGGGCCAAAGACTATGGTAGGGGACTCATCTTGTAGATTCACAGTATCAAGAGGATTTGTTGATCCTTTGACTTGTATCACTTTCTAAATATGCTTGTGGTATGAAGGATTTCTAGCCAGCTCCACCAGTGGGACATGAAATTTGATCTTGGATAGTTCCTTTTCAATGTTAAAACGTGGAACTGATTACTCAAGTTCTTTAACCTCTCTTTCAGTCCTTGAAGGCTCACCAGGATCTTTAGTCCTGGGAATATTATTTATTTCTTTGAATTTATCCATAGAGAGACTTGGGATAGGCTTATTAGGATGGGGATGATTATCTTGATTAGTTTCCTTTTTCCTGGCCTTGAGGTCATATTTATTATGCATCTCAACCTGCAGTGCGTCAACAAATATCCTGTATTGGATAGAGGAAAACACTTCTTTGTTTGATTCACTTTTGGGGGTTTTCTTTCTACTATTAAGGGAATCTTCATAATCATATTGGGTTAGATGCATGTAATTTATTTCCCCTTGTAACATGTGTATTTATTTTGTATTATTAGCGTATCCTTCATCCATCTCTTATGGGAGGTTGGACGGGTTGTTCCTCGTTCCTTCTTTCTCTCCTCATGAGTTGAGGGTTGAAATTCCTTCTGAACTGGTTAGGAATCCTTACCCCTCCATCTTGAGGGAACTTATTGGAATTACCATTCTCTATCTCAAATCTAGACATATTATTTGTTAAATTTCTGAGTAGTCTAGACATCTCATCCATTTGTTCTTCATAGGAATCTTTGAATGGGTCCGAGGGACCACAATCTTCTCTAGACTTTTTTCATTCTATTTGATTTGGTTTTTGCTTCATTTTTCCTGACGAAATTATATTCCCTTCAATTTATATTGCATCGTCCTGCATTACCATCAAAGTTGGAGCCCTTCTTTCCCTTAATACCATGACAAAGTCCACATCAAACTCCCCAACATATGTGACATTAGTTGTTTGTTGTAAGGGATTTATGTTTCTATGGTCTTGTTGTATAACTTGTTGAATATTATATTGAAGTCAACAATAGTCTCATTGTCTCTCTTCTTGAGCGATCCAAATTCGGTCAAATAATATAGACTATCTCTCTTCCCCCCCCATTAATTAATAGATGCAAACTCGAGATCCTTCGAGCTATATATTGAGGCTATATGAATCTATCTGAACCACTTCTAGGAATCTACCTCCAAGGTCTAAAAACAAATCCTCATGAATACATAGTCATGCTCCACGAATAGGTTGTCAGTGAAGTCTTGGAAGGATGCTAGGTGTTCTTCAACAAATTAAGTTGGGTCACCGTTATACTTGGGAAAGTTCTGTTAAGCCCTAATATTGGCTCATTACCCCTTAATTGGGGTATATTAGATTAGTAATGTTATTTTATTTATGTCGGCTTTAGGCCATTAGTTTTAATTATACCTCCTATTCTCCTATATATACCAAGGAGACATTTTCATTTTGAATTATCTGGTACTTGAACATTTAAGTGGGGTAAAAGGAGGTTTCCCCCTCGAAGAGGCTTATTAACTGAAACTATCTCTTTTTCAAGGCGTTGAGTACTTTTTCTGAGGTTTTTCTATTCTATATTAATATTTGGTTCTTAACATATGGTATCAAAGCTCAAGGTCTTGGGGTTTCGTTGCTACATATGAGACACCTTGTAATTTTCACTATAACTTTTTTTATACAATGTTTGAGAAGGAACGTCTTGTAGGATATTTAGTAGATGGATCAAGGTACGTTGGGTTCAAAATTCAGCTCATGAGGCCTTATAATTTTAGAGATACAACCTGTACAAGATAGGGTCCTGGAATCCTGAATTGAGTCATTGCGGAATTTTCTCTATAAAAATTTTTCTGTAATGTTCAAGACCCTAAACTCTAGAGGATGTTCACATAAATTAGTAAGGTATTTGTGGTAAAAATTTTAGATTCTGGGTCATATTAAATTTTTATATACACCCTGTGTAAGATAGGGTATCTCACTAGTCCTATTGACTAGTCTCAAGAAGGTGTTCCAGGTAAAACAATCATAAATTCTTCCTAGAGTATCCAAATTGAGTGGGACTGGTTTCATTGGATCATGGATAGTTTGTAGTATTTCTGGTGTGAGTTTCAAAATTTTATATCAATCATTTTGTGCGGGGCACGCTATACAAGTGAGATCTCCTGGAAAGGCCAAAAATCGGCAAGTTGTGGGGAAGTTATCGTAAATTCCACTTGGCACATCCAATTTTGATCAGACGGAAAGGCCAAAAATCGCAAGTTGTGGGGAAGTTATCCGAAATTCCACTTGGCAATAGTCCACTTTGACCGACTCATGGCACAGGTAAGAGAAGAAATATCGTGAGAACTATTATAAGATAAAGTTTCACACCTAGAAGGGATGAAACTTGGGGAGATGCCATGAAGAAAGATTGTTCAGCGTAACCACCCAAAAATCAAGGTTCAAAAGTATATCAGCCAACATGCCAACCCAAAAGGGAACTTCTACACAAAAAAAAGCCTTAATAATCCTATTTGGACTCTTGTTGAAGGTGAAAAAATGCGTAGGCACATAAATGATTTACAAAAGAATATAGTAACAAAATATGAACTATAAGAGACGATGGAGGATTTAAAAGGGGAGATCATGGAAGTATTGAAAGTTTTCACCTGGGAGAAATATCAATCAAAGGAAAATTCATCCTGCTGAAATTCATGATGAGGACAAAGGAAGGTGGAATCAAGAATGGATAAACCCAACTTTGGTTTGAAGACCAACCATGTTCCTAAGATTGATAAGGAGGAAGTTGGATGGCAAGGACCCACTCACATGGATACTTCCGATGGAGAAATTCTTTGATCTCCATAATGTGCCACATACACAAAAGGTAAGAATTGCTTCGGCATTTAGAACCTAATCAATTTTATTGGTATCGATGGATTTGTTCTCACAAATCACCACACTTGGACAATTTTCACCTGAATAAAATGATAGCACACTAAGAGGATACAAGGAGCACACCTCTTTAGCCAATTGATAAATCAAGCAAAAGGGTTTGCCCAGCACATTGAGAACTTCCAAAGATTGAATATAAAGGTAACTCATATTCCGTGATGAGCACTTGATTGATGTATTCATAGAACTCTTTAAAGATAACATTCAACACGAGGTTCCTTTGGGAACACAAATCATTGGAGTAATTTTACTTAAGGTGGAAAGAAATGTTGAAAGAAAAAAACATGGCTATGGCTACTAGAAGGACCAATCCCAATACCATCTATGAGAGAACAATGATCCTTCTTCAAAAACACTTCTCAACCTACAAGGTTAACACCTCAACAATTGAGGAAAAGAAAGAAAGTTTTATGCCTTAATTGTGATAGCAAGTACAAGAAGGGGCATAAGTGTGGTATGTTGTTCATTCTCATATATATTGTGAAGAGGAAGAAGAACAAGAACAAGAACCATCTCAAGATGAAAACGTAGGAAGCAATTGCCTCAAGAGTTGATTCTCACGATATTGTGTAATGCAATGGAGGAATTAGCACTCCTCAAAACCCTCAAGATCAAAAGATACATCAAAAGAAAAAGGTATTAGTCCTAATTGATCGTAGTGCTCATAATTCCATTCACTATAATTAGCTAAAGATCTCAATTGTTTGTATATCCAAAGACTAGAGCTTCATGCAATGATTGTAGATGGAGAACTATCAATTGCTTGTGGAAAGGAAATAAGATCAATCTTACCATGGGGGAATATGTAAATGAATAGTCCAATGATTGCTATACCCAGCAGTGGTGCGTGATGTTGTAATTAGGGAATCCAATGGTTACAATCATTAGGAATGGTGGCTTTAATTTTGAAGAACTTTTCATGAAATTTTCATCGGAAGGAAAAAAGAAATTGAGTTAAGAGGTATCACTGTGAAACCTGTAAAGTGATAATCTCTAATGGCATGACAAAAATTATTGAAAATGGGCATCAAGGTACGCCATTCTCAATAACCATGCCTCACTAGATGTTCAAACATCTGCCATCTATTCCTCAAGATCTCCAAAGGATCATTGGATAAGCATTCAGTATTAGTAAGATATTCTTCAAAGGTCTTCCACCACTTGAACAAGGATCATGAAATTCACCCACCTCGAGTGTTCTCCTATCAAGCCATACGCATACCCCACGCCTGTAAGAGTGAAAATTTCATGCTTGGTTGAAGAAATGCTAGAGGCTTGCATTATTAGACCCAGCCAAAGTTCCCACTCTGCACTGCTGGTAATGGTATTCAAGAAAGATATCTCATGGTGTATGTAACTGCATTTATAGAGAGCTCAAAGATCACTATTAAAGATAAGTTCCCCATTCCCATCATTGACAATGTTAGATGAACTACATGGAGCAATCTATTTTAAAATATTGGATCTCCGTCTGTGGTATCAAGATCGAATGAAGGAAGAAGATATCCCAAAACAATTAGCAAACCTAAGGAAGGCTATTATGAATTTTTGGTCATGCCTTTGGCCCTACAAACACAATTCCTCTACATCTCAAGGGTTGATGAATTCCATTTTCAATCTCTTCCTTCAAAATTTGTGTTAGTATTTTTGATGATATACCAATCTATATCAAGTCTTGGGAGGACTAAGTGCAACATGTTGACAAGGTGCTACAAACTACCAAAGGAGCAAACAACATACGCACCATCCAAAATGTCTCTTGGAGTAAAGGAGGTAGAGCATTTGGGTCATATTGTATCTCATGAAGGTGTCAAGGTAGACCCTAACAAGATTAAGGGGCTATGATGGACCGGTCGCATTCCAAAAACATTGAAGAACCTTTAGAGGATTTTAGTTTGATAGGTTACTAACAAGTAAGTTTTTTTGGTACTATGGAAGAATAGCATCACCATTAATGACACTAACTAAGAAGGGATGCATTTTCATGACCATAAAAGGCAACTAAAGCTTTTGAACAAACCTTAAAGAGGCATGTGTAAAGCTCCCTATCTCACCAATTCGCACTTCAAAACCTTTATCAGAAATGTAATGCTCTGAAATGGAATTGGTGTTTTTTTAATGAAAGAAGGAAGGCCCTTTGATTTTGAAAGTCGACCACTAAGGGAAAGGACTTACACAAACCCATTTACGAAGGGGAAATGATGGAAATACTATATGCATTGGAGAAATGGTGTCCTTACCTCTAATAGGTAGGTACTTCAAGGTCGAAACAAATCATGATAGTCTTAAATACTTTGAACAAAGATTATCTTTAGAAGAAAAAAAAAAAAAAAAAAAAAAAAAAAAAAAAAAAAAAAAAAAAAAGGGGAAGCAAAATGTTGTGGCAGATGCACCTCAAGAAAGGATGAAGATGTTGAGGCCTTTCTCTCAGGTTATCTCTTTCATCCAACCCAATTGGATAATAGAAGTAGGGATGAATGTAAGAATGACGGTGCGTGGACTCTCATTCAAAGGTTGTAGCAGGATACCAATGCATCAGACACATTTACACGGGAAAATGATTCACTATGGTACAAAGATCGCTTTATATTTATGCGTAAGAACTCCCAACTCAAACAAAATGTACTATTGAATTGCACCCCTCTCCAAGAGGAGGGCACTCGATTTTTTGAAAACCTACCATAGAGTCAAGAAGGATTTTTTTGGGATGTATCTTTAAATTGATGTTCAAAGGTTTGTGGCAGAATTTTGGTTTGCCAACAAAATAAGGTGGAAAACAATTAGGACCGTGTCTTTTATAACCATTATCCATCCTAAGTCAACATATTGGGAGAGGAGGTTTCCATGGATTTCATCATAGGGTTACCAAAGTCTCCAAGGAAAGAGTGTCATCATGGTGATTGTCGATAGACTGACCTAGTAATAATAATAATTTGTTTGCACTCTCTCTCATCCCCTTCAAGTTAGTACGCTTAAGCTTCACCACATTCATGGAGATAGTCAAAAGCTACATGGTGGTGCCTTCAAAGATTATTGTAAGTGACATAGATCCCATCTTCATCGGACATTTTTTAGACAAAATTATTTTCTTGTTTGGGTACTCAATTGGCTCATAGCTCATGATCCTATCATCCTCAATCATGGACAAACCGAGATAGTGAACAAATGTCCGAAGGCCTTCGTTGCTTTGTCTCCCCGACAAACAAACACAATGGTTCAAATGGTTACCCTCAAGTAATGGTGGTATAACACTTCCTTCATATTGCAACAAAATGACACCATTTATGCTAATTTATGAATAGTCTAATCTCCTCCTTCCTTTCACTTCTCTCTCTAAAATAAAAATCTAAGGTTCAAGCAAAGGAAGATCACATCGAGAATCAACAACAAGTTCTCCAAATCTTAAAGGACAACCCCTAATTCATGGCACATAATCATTACGAAACAATAGCAAACCAACATCGTAGGAAAAGAAGTTTTGAAGTAGGGATCAGTGCTTTAAGACTACAACCATACAACAGACCTCAAGCAAGCCAAGAAGGATACACCATGGCCCTATATGTTGCCAAAGATTGGTACTATGGCATACAAATTGGAGTTGCTTTCACCCCAATGAAGTACAAAGCCCATGTTTCATGCTTTCAAAGAAGGCTTAGGTGACACAAGATCCCAATTCAAACCATATTACCACCTGACTAGGAAGGAAAATCATATTGGATCCCGAATCCATCACTGACAAAAGAATTCACAAATACCGAGGAATATATCCATTTAGAAGTATCTCATTAAATGGAGGAACCACTGCCAAAAGATTCCACTTTGGGAAGATGAGCCCTTTACAAAAAGCATCCGTGAGTTACTCAAGTATCAGCATAACACTTGTCTCAAGGGAGGGCACGTTAAGCCCTAATATTGGCCCACAATTCCTTAATTGGGGCATAATATTAGGTAATGTTATTTTATTTATGTCTACTTTTAGGCCATTAGTTGTAATTATACCCCTCCCAGTCTCCATATATACCAAGGAGACATTTCATTTTGAATCATCCTGGGTAATTTGAACATTTAAGGTAAAAGGAGGTCCCTTGAAGAGGCTTATTATCTGAAATTATCTCTTTTTCAAGGCGTTGAGTACTTTTTCTGAGGTTTTTCTATGCTATGTTGATATTTGGTTCTTAACAAGTTCTTTAGATAATTTTTAGGGAGAATGTGAACATTCACAGGGAGGTTTAATGAGCTAAATATAGTAATGACCCAAGGGTTTAAAGGTGGCGAGGGAGGATGATTCCCCCCAGCTCTTCCTCCTCCATGGTTGGCCATAAGATTTTGTAGGATATGGTTATGGGATTCAATAGATGGACGATTAACAAGGTTTCTCAGAAAGGGTTTAAGGAAAGAGCTTGCCTCTTGACATAATCCTAAGGGTGAATTATGTATATCTATTAGGGGTTCAGGAGGTAGTTTGGAAGCAGAATATGAGTCAATGGGTATATCAATTAATTCTAAAGATTCGCTACCTCTACAAATAGTAGAAGGAGATGTTTCCAAATTAAGGTTACCTAAATATGAAGGGATGTGACGTTCTCTGATATTTCTCCAGGTCACAAGATTATATGGATCTGAGTATACTGGAGTACGCTCAGGTTCTGGGCTATTTCTCGTGTATCTTCTATTGGACGCCAGATCTTTTCACTGTGGAGTCTCCAGGTGAAATAACCAACAATCGAGTGTCAGGAACTCGTTCACCTTCGAGTATTAGAGCTTGTAATATCGTATCCTTAGGGAAAAATATCTTTAAATTCCATCTTCGTCCAAATATTAAAGATTTCATCCCCAAGAGGCATTTGCCCACAATTGTTTCAGACAATTGAGTTTAAAGATGGGTGAAGTGATGGATCTAGAAGAAATACATGATAAACACATGAGGTCTTGTTAAGAATGAATCTCATAGTTTATGGAAAATAATAACATGTTGAGAAATGAAGAATTCAACGTTTCTAACAAATGCATCAGAACATTAAAACATGCATAAAAAAGTAAACATCTTCAAACATTTAAATCCATGGAGGTACCCTCTGTCGATCATTAAATATAAGGCTAAATGATAAGAAGTGGTCATTGTTAAGAGGAAATCACTTCAATATAATAAGCCTACAACACACAGTTACATTGAACATGCTATATAACTTGCTCCTTGAGCTTTATTAATTGGGATCTAATACAAGAATCCAAAATGAGATGGCGACTTTTACAAGAATACATGAAAAAAAATAAGAATAGACTAAAACATAACACAGAGGATGAATCTAATGAAGCCTGCAACCTTAAAATCAGTTTGTGTTTGAGAGGATCTTGCTCAAACAACTCTATTTATAAGAAACTCTTAAATTTCTCAAAGTGTCGACCGAAAAAATGAGCTCTTCGCCTTACTTTATAGGGCTCTTCATTTATAGGAAAACCATATGTTTAGACCAATACTGCTTCTTGAAAAATGGATAGCACTTGTCAGAATCTTGATACCGCTCCGGGTTTCTAACCCATTTGCAACCTATTTTTTTTTTACCAAGTAAAAATGATTTTTACCCCTAAAGATGACCCACAACATTGTTGATAGGGATGTTCCATTTTCTCGATTTGTTCTCTTGCTTTAACACTCTCAGGGTGATTCAATTGATTCCCACTATCGTGTTGAGTTCTTTAGTCCCAAGCCAACAAGGAGACAATCTAGCCATTTCCTCTCAGCTAACACTGTCGAATTGAAATTGGGCGTGATTGACCAATCCTATGCATATTTTGTGTCCAGATCCTCCAGTGCACTGATAGTATTGACAATCACACTTTAGGGTAGATTTATATATGTCCTTCCTTTCTTAGATTTTGGCTAATGATACCAGAGAAGGACATTCTCCTCTTTGCAAAACGCTAAACACACTCTTCCGAAATCTTTAGAAAATATGGTTGATTACCTTCTCTTGAAGGGAGAGACTTCTCAGCTGGGTCATTATCTTATACACTAGGCATCCGAGTAACTCACCTTTAGAAAGAAAATTACTCACAGATTGGTTCCTTATGATCCATGTGGTTTTACCTTATAGGATCTTGACACATGCATGGTGAAGGCAGTTGATGGGATGAAGTGAATCATCACACTCAGCCTAATATATTGAGATCTGGGGCTCACATGAGTAGGCATGTCGAGGAATTGATTGATGTGGTCTGTTAGGTGTAGGAAACAATATGATGATTAGTGAAAGGATGTAAACATGATTCTAGATATATTTTTATGCACCACATGTTTTCAAACTGATTTCGAAAGTTTTCAGTGAATCCTCCACCTCCTTGAGATATTCCTCCTCATGCCTTTGTTCGAAGCACGCATCATTTTCCTAATGGTTTGGTGCTTTTTTGATGGAATCATGATGATGTCATCGAGGACCCATGGACACATGGTAGCTGGATATCAGTCCATGTCAATGTTGAAGTGTCTTATGGGTTCAACCTACGTGTAGTTGAGTTTGGTATGGCAACCAGAGTCCTAGAGGGCTCCCTTTGTACAGGTGGCTATCTTTAACAGGATAAAAAAGTGTCTTGTTAGTGTGTCGGGATATCCCTGGATTCCTTGATGCCTAGGTCAACTTCTACGTTGGATCCATGTGGAATAGAGTGGACAAACGTATGTGTGCTGAGTAGGAAGACATGGGACCTAAAAAAACCAGAATACTAGTGTCGCGACCCTATGGGAGTGGTTTTGCCTTCCATATCCATGTCATGCGGCACCATCCATCCTTCAACATATGGCTCTTAAAACCATTGTCTCACCCTAAGTGCATGCTAACTCTCATGCTCTTTTCCCATGTGACATGCATTATCCACCATAGATTAGGCTTGTTTGCGATCGTCAAATGATTAGGCCCACACCTTCACCAATGCTCATACTTTAAGCCCTAGTCTTATGATATAACCTATGTTTTAAAAGGGTTTAAGAATTTTTTGAGCATGCTTATCCCTCTTATAAGCTCTCTATAAGCTCCCAGGATCTAGAAAATTGGCCTTGGGCCCTTAGGGATTGATTTTCTTATGATTCCTTTAGGGTGCTCGATCGCAGGTTGACTTCTCTCGATCCATGAGATCTGTAAGCTCACCTTCAACATCTATTTTTCTCTAATTCGGCCTCATGATCTTGATTGGTATGTGTATCAGTGACCAATTTAAAGCTGGTACTAACAACCCACATGGTCACAGTCCCACTGACCATGGGAATTCAACCTTAAATTTAGGCCAATCAGGTGACATGTTGTTGGAAATTTAGGTTCTAATTAAATACTAACGTAATTTTAACTATTTTATTTTTGGGATTGTATATTGATTTTTCTTAATTGTGAATACATTGATTTTTTTTATCGTATATGGATTTAAAATCTAAAACACTTAGATTGCATCTTAATATAACCATGTACATATTAGGGAGATTCGTATTTTTTCATCAAATTTGATGTTATTTTTAACTGATTTTGAAGAAAATAATTTTATGGTAGCCTTCACTCAAGAAGTGTTCATGTCTTCATGTATAGATACATAATGTAGCATCCTATCTTGTGCCATGAGAAGCAAATAAGGTATGTCAAGGCTCATGAAAACACCTTCTTAACTACTACTACTCGAGCATAATTGTTACACATTATTTCCATCACCCCTGTGACTGTTAATGATGTAAACCTATCCTTTGTCTATAGAAGGATCAATGGCCTTAATCCTTGAAGAAGAATGAAGATAATTTTTATCAGAGAGATGGAATTATACTTTTCCTTTGTCAAAAACCTTAGAAAAAGGGATCGTCACACCTTGCTTAGTGTTAAGGGTGCGATGATCTAGGATCATTGCAGGTTGCACCACAGTGGCATGTGACGTCAGCGCAGTTTGCTTAGTGTTAAGGGTGTGACTATTTTTGTACGAAGGAAAAAGGGGAATTTCTCGAAAGTTCTAGAATAGAAGCTTCAAGGGTGATGTGGCCTCCAATCAATTTGGATCTGAGTCACATCCCTGATCTCTTGGGATCATCCTAACCTCCTCACCCTATCCTTTTCAGGCTATAAAAGGAGAGGAGTTCTCATGGGGAGAGTTAGTTGTTTTTAGAGCTTGGATTGAGTTGGATAGATGTTGATTGGGTTTGAGTAATTTTTGTAGATTGGAGTTTTTGGGCCTATGTTGGCTTTGAGCTTTTCTTTGTCAAGATAGATTGTGAGTTACTTTCAAATCTACAGTCTTAGAATCCGGGAAGAATAAGTGTGTGGGAAGCAAGGAATTGTTGGAAGGGACCTTACAACATCAAGGCATCGGTTGTATTCTCCTTTTCATATTTCTAATACAACAATGTATTTCTTTCCCATAAAATTTGTCTTATTTTATTGGATGACTCCTTGATCACATACATAGGTTTTGTTCAGCATACGTTGTTGCTTTCACTTCGTTGGTTTGTGTCTTTTTATGGGTTCAACATCCCATAAGTCTTGGAATGGAGTGAGGATGACACTAGAGAGGACAAACGACATTTAAAAGGCATGCCATTTATCTCTTTCTAGTTAGTATGCTTGATAATTAAAATTTATGAAAATTCTTATATTCTATCTTGCTTTGTTCTAGTTTCGGGGTGAAACTAGGGAGATCTGTTTGTGTCTGCACTTACCGATTAGTCCGATAACAAAATTGGTGACCATACTGGTGGTCGATATGTTTTCCTAGTAGTATTTCTTTCTTGCTTTTATTGTCTGGGTTCTGGTTTATGAGTCACTGGGAGATCCAAATTGACTCTCTGACTGTTTAATTTCGCTGGAAAACCTTCATGCTTTTTATTTTTTCCCTTTTTCCTTTGATCATCGCACCCTGCTTTGAGGGATAGTGCGACGATTTAGGATCAACGCACCCTGTGTTTAGACACAGTGTGACGTCGTCACACTGTATTGTTCTCTGGCCCGCGACGATCTAGGATTGTCGCACTGTGTTGGCTGGTAGCCCGCGATGATTTTGTGAAAAAATTTGATTTTTGATGGTTTTTCTTGCCCATATATTAGATATGGTTTTGGGGTGAATTTTTGAGTCCGATTACAATCTGCTTGATAGATTTGAATTTTTTTTTAGCCATCTTTGCTTTGTTTTATCTCGTTTTCTTTTGAAAGATTTGATCTTTTACAATGAGTGTCTTTCAGTTACAAAGCATTGATTTTTCTTTAGAATTATTTGGTGAAAGAACTTCTTTTTCTTTTATTGAATAGTTCATTTTAAAAGAGATAATTTGTTTGGGTTGCTTTGTTTTATAGAGATTTGCTATTTCTTTTAGCTATATTTGAAACAAAAAATTTTAATTTCTTGATTTGCATTAGGTTGGGGGCATCTTTGCATTTGAAGTAGCGAAATTGCATGATTTTTGGCATTTTTGATCTTGAATTCTTAAAAAAAAAAATTGGCATTAGGGGGGGCCAAGAATTGTGTATTGGTGTACAGTCTCTTTGGCTCATTTTTTGAATATCTTGATATTGATGAGTCTAATACAATTTTGGGACATTGTGCATATGGGAATGATAAACGTTTTCTCCTTCTCGTAATATAGACTTCATCGAAGTGAAATATTTACATTCTCATTTCTTTTCATTGTTTAGAGTCGGTCAAAACATCATTTAGTCCACACCATTTTTCCTCTTGAGTAAACAACAACCTTAAAATAAAGAAATTATAAAAATTGATTAGACATTTTTATATTTTCTGGTAGCAAACCTACATTAGCTTAGAGTATAAGGATTTGGAATAGGTGTGAAAGATAACTTTCCAAAGCTGTAAAAAACATAGTATCTTGTGATAGGGAGAGTACAAATCCAATTGATACATTTTGTTCTGGGAATCCCTTCTAACACAAGGGTCAATCATGAGGTCGCATTAGGAATGACAGAGTTACTCACCCTGCTTTGTTGGTGTTAGAGTAGAGATTGCGTGTATTATTGGGGGTCACTTGAGAAGAAAATCATGCTTGGACCTTCTCGAGTTGATTTCGGGCTAGATACCCTGCCTTTGCACATGGATCAGACTGTCAATTGTTTCCCCAGGAATCATTGTTGTAATTGGTAACCTTAGTATCCTATCTCTTTAGGGTCTTTACACGAGGTGACTGTGGAGGAGAAAGTCTTCACGGTACCTGGAATCGACGTTGGCCAAACTCACTCGGGCTCCTTGAAGGGTATACCCACGTTTATGTGTGGGAGCTTGCACCAGGGTGTAAGTCCATTAAGCAGGTCGTCAACGTAAATTTTCCATCCGCTCTATCTCATCCCCTTCCTACACTATTCCCACGACGTTGGATTTCATCACCAACTAGTGTATTCATTATAAGAAGGTTTTGTTTGTTTGCTTGCTTCCTATATTTTTAGCGTGTGCTGTTTGTTTTCCCTAGGAGAATCTAGGTTGGATCTGTGTGTAATGATGTCAGTTCTCGGAATGACCAATGAAGGAACCCCTTTTCTAGGGGAACCTTTTTTTTTCCTTCTTAAGGAAACGTTGGTCCTCCTCACATCGCTACTTTGATCCTTCCAAGTCTCACAATTGGATTACCGGTATGGTTGTTTTCCACTCATGTAATCCCAAATGCATCTAGTTCTTTGGTTTTAAGAACTTCCCCCCAAGAGCATCAACCTCATGTTGATCCTTTGCCTTATTCACCAATAAGATCTCCTTCACCTTCTTCAATTGCAAGGTATTCTTTCGTTTCATATTCTTCATCGAGTGAAAGCTCTGAAGATAGTAACCTAGTGGATAAGAAGAATAAGAAAAGGAAGATGAAGAAGAAGAAAAACAAGAAAGGGTCCAAACTTCCAACCATTTCCAAACATGTTGGAAAATCGCCAGTTACTGATAATCGTGCTGGGAGTGTCGATGATGTCTAGATCACCCAAACAACCCCTAAACCCAAGTACCCTTGCAGGCTATGTAAGGGTAGCCATCTTCTTAAGGATTTTCCTGGTCTATCCAAGGTTATAGAAGCATGGTCTTCACACCCTTGCCAACCTCTGTCATCAACGTCTGAATAACATGTTGATGACCTCCCGTCAACTAGTCAGGATACCATTGGGAAGAAGAAAAGTAGAGTGAAGTTCCCATGTATGTTATGAATAGGGAGTCATCAAACTCACCTTTTCACTTGTATGGACGAAGTCTCGAAAATACTGGAAGACATGAATGTTTCCCAGCCTCAACTTCCATATTATTATCGCAATCTTACTCTAGACCCACCTGTAGTTGATGGAATGATCAATCTGGTCCCTTCATTGGTCAGTTCGGTTGATCATGTAGTCAATTTGGTCACGTCCTTAGTTGAACTAGTTAACCAAGTGGTCGATCCTATTTCATCCTTGGTCGATCCCACTCTCCCGTTAGAGAGTAAAACCAAAGCGTTCGATCCATTTCCACCCGTCGACTCGATTCTCCCCTTGGAGAATGCGACTCAAGTGGTCAATATGATCTCGTCATCGGTCAATTCCACTCTCCTGCTAGAGAGTAAACCTGATACTGCTCATGTTTTTCTTGTTGATACAGACACTACCTTGCTGGGGGGCATTCCTCCTTCTCCTGTGGAACCCCCTCCAAGTAATGAGGCCATCCCTTTTTTATTGAGGTGCACTAATTGGACCTCGTCTTCCCTCTCACATTCCTTTCAATATTAACCTACAAGTTTGTGGATGGGACGTTCCTCAGAAGCTGATAGATGAAGGTGCATCTATTAGTATTTTGTCCTCTATCACTTGGCAAGCTTTGAGTTGTCCCCAACTTGTGTCGGTTAAACAAAATATGTTAGCTTTTAACAAAAGAACCAGTCACCCTTTATGGGTCCTTCCTCATTTTCCCATAACTTTGGGAGGGAAAATTGTATTTATTGATGTCATGGTAGTCCAAGACCCCTTGGATTCTGATTTACTCTTTGGGTGAGATTATGTCCATGCCATGAAATTTATGGTGTCCACTCTTTTTTGTGTGATATCTTTCCTGCAAGATGGAAGAATTGTGACTATTGATCAACTTTCGTTTGTTGGCCCTAACTTGACCTTCAAATCAATGACCTCCCTAAATGGTTCTTATATGCATATGGTATCACCCCCGCCACAGATCAATTATGTGGTGTTGTCTCCCATGCCTTCAGTTGTCAACGAAGATGAGCCTCTCACTGTAAGCTCAATCTCTTATGACTTGGATCCGATAGTTGACATGGTGATATCTTTGGTAGGGCTATTGGATCCTGATCTCCTTACCCCTGTTGCGGCCCTTGACATGTGTTCCTTCCAGAGTGTGTTTCTTTTGTCAAGTGAAGATCTCTTGGAGGCCATGACTGAGTTTTGTCCCTTGACATGGTTTCCTTCCAGAACACTGCCCTCTTGGAAGCCATGATCAAGAAGAGAGTTTTGAGCATGGTTTTATGATTTCAAGCTCGTTAAAAAATGAAACCAGCTTTGAGCATGGTTTTCTGATTTCAATCTCGTTAAAAAATGAAACCAGCCTCGAGCATAGTTCTTGTTCCCGAGCCAAGCTCGTTAAAAAATGAAATAGTTTTCCCCCTCTCTGCTTGAGTCAAGTTCTTCATCTAGTATTTGAAGCTTCATTTCATTCACCTTTGTAGTTGGAGGAAATGAATTTTGGGGGGAATTTTCTTACAACCTCTAGACTTCATGATGAAGTTAATCCACTAGCTTCTTAAGTTGGGGGCTAAGTACCAACCATCCCTAGATTCTGCAATGGGAAGTCGCAAGAATAGTTTTCTCTCATTCAAGATTGTGTAAAAATGAAACCACATACCTCAAGCATAGTTTCCTCTAGTTTAAGATTGTGTAAAAATGAAACCAAGTCCAAGCATAGTTTTGTTTAGTTTTAATCTTGTGTAAAAATAAAATCTATCCCAAGCATAGTTTTGTTTTGTTTTAAGCTTGCGTAAAAATGAAAACAATCCCGATATTAGTCTTTGTTCTTTCTCATGCTCGTAAGTCAATGAGAATGTAACCGAGTATACTTTTATCACTTTTTCGGACTCATAAAGGTTATATGAAAAGGAACCCCTTGGAGTCCTCTTTAAGCTCTTTTCAGACTCTCTAAACATGAAAATATGGCTGAGCAATCTTGTTCTTTTAACGCTCGTTAAAGTATTTGAAGAAAATGTCTATTGAGCGATATTTTATCTCTTTTTCAGTCTCATCAGACTACTTTACGAAAAATGACATTTTGGAGTTTCCTTTAAGTATTTTTCAGACTCTCTAAATATGAAAAACCACTGAGTTTACTTTCTTTGGACCAAACCACTCCTTCCTAGAGTTCGTTAAAAATACTCTGAGGGACTCATAGAAAGGATGAGCTTACATTTCATGCATATGTTATCCTCCTCAAGCTTGTGTAAAAATAAAGAGGTACTTGCCAAAAATGGTGGGGGGAAATTCAGAAAGAAATGTGTCTAAACCTGTATTCTATGGAAGAGTCGCTTTTGAACATGACACCCTTTCACTCGCTTTATGTCTAGGTTGGAAAATCCGCTTGTCTCTTGATCATACTCCTTTATAAGATTACAAATTGGTCTATGATCCCTGTTGTTGAGTCAGTGTTTCCAAGATAGTTGTTGTGTCGTCAATGTGTTCAAAGAGAAGTTCAACCAGGAAATCCTTCTATTGTGTCATCCATTTCTACAGTCCTTAAGCCTTCTATTGCATCAACCATCCTTGAGTCATTCCTAAATCACATGTTACTCTAATCTACTTCAAATCTTGTTACTTGTTTCGTGTCATTGATGAGGGATACATTAAGGCCCTCCTATGATGAGTCTTTTCCTATCGACTTCAACTCATTATCTAGGAATTAGACTTAGAAACTAATTGGTACCTTGGAACTTGCATGCCTCAATGGCAAGTTTCCTCGCTTTCGACAATGGGTTTTCATTATTGACCCTTGATCGGGAGATTCCGCTGAGTGTTCAACTTCAACTCACAAATTCACACTCGTTGGATTGTACTAGTATACCTTGGGAGTCATTGACATTAATGGTGTTTTCCCTCACATTTGTTAAAGGTATACACTAATGACCGGTAATCAAGTGGTTTCTACCATGTTTGACTTCAGCACATGTATTCACATGGTTAGATTCATACTATAGAGTAATGAAGATGAAGAACCTGAATCTTTTCTAATAGATTCAGGTTGTGTTGGAGTATATTCAGATTGTACTGTTGCATAGATCCACAATGTATGTCTTGTGGCTATGTTTAGATTTGAGTCTTTAACACATAGATCCACGATGTATTTTTGGTGGCTATGTTTAGATTTGAGTCATATTGGCATGGATCCATAGTGTATGTTTGGTGGCCATGACCTTTCTTACTTGCCATGGATCTTTGCATGTCGACATTTATGCTTTGATTCATTTGTATTCTGAGTATGAGAATGCCTACCTCAGTGATGATATATTATTGTACTGTATTTCCTTGTTTGTTGCCAGGTTTCCAACCGACGAGTTCCTTGTTCCCTACACACACTCGACAAAGTATTTCAGCTATCACTCTGTTCTAACTTCATACTTTGGGGGGCTCACTGTTACACATTATTTTCATCACCCCTATGACCCTTAATTATGTAAACCTATCCTTTGTCTATAGAAGGATCAATGGCCTTAATCCTTGAAGAAGAATGAAGATACTTGTTCCCAAAGAGATGGAATTATACTTTTCCTTTGTCAAAAACCTTAGAAAAAGGGATCGTCACACCTTGCTTAGTGTTAAGGGTGCGATGATCTAGGATCATCGCAGATTGCACCATAGTGTCCTGCAATGTCGTCACAGTTTTCTCAATGTTAAGGGTGCAATGATTTTCGCACGAAGGAAAAAGGGGAATTTCTCGAAAGTTCTAGAATAGAAGCTTCAAGGGTGATGTGGACTCCGATCGGTTTGGATATAAGTCACATCCTTGATCTCTTGGGATCATCCTAACCTCCTCACCCTATCCTTTTTATCCTATAAAAGGAGAGGATTTCTCATAGGGAGAGTTAGTTGTTTTTGGAGCTTGGGAAATTAGCTTGGATTGAGTTGGCTAGAGCTTGATTGGGTTTGAGTAATTTTTGTAGCTTGGAGTTTTTGGGCCTATGTTGGATTTGAGCTTTGCTTTGTCAAGATAGATTGTGAGTTACTTTCAAATCTTCAATCTCAGAATCTAGGAAGAAGAAGTGTGTGGGAAGCAAGGAACTGTTGGAAGGGAACTTACAACATCAATGCATCAGTTGTATTCTCCTTTTCATATTTCTAATACAACAATGTATTTCTTTCCCATAAAATTTGTCTTATTTTATTGTATGACTCCTTGATCACATACATAGGTTTTGTTGAGCATACGTTGTTGCTTTCACTTCGTTGGTTTGTGTCTTTTTACGGGTTCAACATACCATAAGTCTTGGAACGGAGTGAGGATGACACTAGAGAGGACAAACGACATTTAAAAGGTATGTCATTTATCTCTTGCTAGTTAATATGCTTGATAATTAAAACTTAGGGAAAGTTTTATATTTTGTCTTCTTTTGTTCTAGTTTCGGGGTGAAACTAGGGAGATCTATTTGTGTCCGCACTTACCGATTAGTCTGATAACAATAATGGTTGCCACAAAGGTAATGTTAGTTTCCAACAAGTTTCATTGACTTTAAACTCTCTATTTTTCAAAGCATTTTATTAAATAAATAACATTCCTACTTGCAAACAGTAAATAGTAAATAGGAAACAAATATGAAGTAAATAGAAAGTTAATCAATAAATAGGAAGCAAATATGAAGTAAATAGAAAGTTAATCAGTAAATGGGAAGAAAATATGAAGTAAATAGAAATTTAATCGATATTTCTCAAAGCATTTAAGAAGTTAATGAAACTTACTTGCAGACAACAAACTGTAATCAGTAACTAGGAATGAAACTTACTTGGAAACAATAGAAACTTACTGGGTTTTCAACCTTGCATAAACAACAACAACCAAGGAACTAGTGAACCTGTTAGCGACATTTCTTGTAAGAAAGGAGGAGAGTGCAAAGAAGCGGGTGAAAACCCACTTAACCTAAGTTTGGGG